>JAWQUT010000867.1:109751-128866 GCA_033807755.1 Ellobium chinense
TGAAGATATTTTGGAAAAAGAAAAGAATTTGAACTTCCTCATCACAGTCAACAAGGCCTTTAGGCAAACTGCCAAACATCTTTTGCAGTCATTTCCACTTGACAACAGTTTGCTGGTTCATTTATCTGCCCTTGATCCCTCTGCACCCAACCATACAGTTGTTGGCAAATGCTTAAGGAATTTATCAAAAGAATTCAGCCACTACCTGACACAAGGAGAACAACAAGTAATTCTGGAGGAAATAAAAAATTATAACATTTCACCAAGGAACCAGACAGATGAAAGAGCAGATGTCTGGTGGTCCAAGCAAGTTGCCTTTCCCACTCTCCAGAAATTATCAAGGGCTTGCTTGACAATATTTCATGGTCCCCAGTTTTTCAAAAATGAAAGATACCATGAAAACCAAATCAGCCAACATGGATGTGTCCACATTTTCTGCTATTCAAACAGTTAAATATTCATTGAAATCTAGGAATACCAACTCCATTAAGTGTTTTAACAGAAAGGACATATTGTATGATGAGGTGGACTCTGATCTTGTCAGGGCCATCAAAGATTCTTCTTCAAAATATGCAAAGGCCCTTGAATTGGAGAAGCAGAAAAAAATGGAGAGAAGAAAAGCTCTGGATTTGGAGGTTAAGCTTCTCCAGACCAAACAGAATGCCAAAATACTAAGAGAGAGAGAGAGAGAGAGCTGTGAAACAGGCCTTCAAAACACATATTACCCATCAACAGAACTCTGTCAAGAAAAGGCTTCATCAAAGTCAAAAGAACTTGAAGCCTCAAAAGAGGCAGAAGCTCTAGACATTAACATCAACAAATCATCAAGCCCATTTAGCAGTTTCCCATGGCATACAAGGTTTGTTCCTTTCTTTTTTCTAATGCAAATTAACCCTTTATTTTTACTAGGTCCACATAATTTTTCAGGTGCCATGAGATGTTTTGAGTGTCGCGATGGGTTTCGTGGGTTTAGGTCGATGCACGAAAAAATTTCCTCCTTTTTGACTTTTAGGCATTATCATCACTGATGGATACAAATCCTCAAATTAGACAGATGCCAAGGGACAAGTTTCTCATGTCAGTTGTTGAAAGTCTCTGTCAAAAAGCACCAGCTGATCCACCTGCCACACCACGTACACCTGGCGCAGCGCCATTTCAAGCTGCCATCACTGAACACCGACCACCTCTTCTTGAAGGCAAGAAGGAGAGGGACTGCTTTGTTTGTAACAATAGAGACAAGAACAAGAACAGTAGCACAGGTAGAAAAAGGACAAGGACATGGTGCCCTGCCTGCAAAGTGGGATGCCACATGAAGTGCGAAGAGCATCTCACGCACATCACGGATCAAGGCCTCATCAAGAAACGGAGGGTCCTGGAGATTTAGAAGTGAGTCATAAACAGTTCTGTCCCTTATTCATGTGCAACGCATATGACAATGACAATACACAGAGACAATCTCGGCTGTAAAATCTGGGTCATTAGATCGTGACATGAAAATATTCATAAACTGTATCTTTTTTATTGTCATATTGACAATCTATACATTTTCTGACAGGAAATTGAATGCAGAATACATTCAAAGTATAATAAAACACATCAGAGTAGTAGTTGTACATATTTTGGTCCTCAAAGCCCATAAATAAAAGGCCGTCTTTACAAAGGTCGCGACCTTCAAGGTCAAGGTTGTTTACCAGGTAGTAAAAATGACTGAAATGATGCACGATGAAAATGTCCATCCAATATCCTTTCAGAAAATATATAGGTTTGTGGTGTTTGGAATAATATTTTTATGGTTACTGGGCTATTTATGTAAAAATACCTGTGGTACCCCTGACACCACAGGAGAATATAGCCGACACTTGGGGGTTAAATTCATTGCTCATTATGAGGAGGAGCGAACCAACAAAGTTCCGCTTGATCTGTTCGCAGCTATCACCTTACTGGCCGAGTCATGGCAGGAAATCAGCCAGTCAACAATCCAGAACTGTTTACGCCATGCTGGTTTTGAACAGAAAGATCACCCTGCAACACTACCAGCAGTTCCTGAGGAAGTTGCTCCAGACTTTGGAAACATCTTCGAAAATATGGCACGCCTACTTGAGCTTGCCCATGAGGTAGTTTTTCTTTTTAACTTATTTCCCTAATTTATCATGTGCTTTTATTAAATTTCCCACCAGTAACTTGCAGGAGATGGCTGTTTCACTCGAGAAGCTTAAACTCTGTTTTTTTTTCCCCAGGTGATTGGACTGTACCACATTTGTTCTGTTGTTTTTGGGTTTGTTTTTTTTTGCAGGTAATGAAGCCCAAAATTTGTTCAACACAATTTGTCACATCAGACTCATGACATTTTTTTCTTATTCATGGATACCAATAGTTTCTTTACCTATGGGCATGATATGACTAGTCCATATCTCTTATATCCTTGATCTTCTGTCTCTCTTTCTCGCTCTCTGCCAATTTCTTCCCCACCTCACTTTTTCTTTGTTTTGCCTTATTTTTCCATTTCAGGAAAACAGGAATAATGTCAAGATTACTATGCAGTCGCATTAGAAGTAATGGATTTGTCTTTTCATTTCATTTAATGCCAGGTAACAGCAGAGGCATACCTCAACATTGATGCTGATGCAGAGACAACTGCTCTGCTGACAGATGGTGACATTCTGTCAATGGTTAATGGGTCAGACAAGAAAGAGGATGAGTAGGAGGAGCCAGAAGAAGCACAGGAGGACAGCAGCCCAGTCCTTGTACCATCAACCCTGGACATGTTTGCCATGCTAGACAGAACTTCAGCTTATGTTTCTGCACATGGCACAGACGACACAGCCTCAGACTGCGTGTCCAGATTAAGGAGATATGTTGAAACCAAAGCCATTACCAAGACTGTACAATCTGACATCAGAAAATCCTTTTGAATTCATTTTATAATACATATTGGAATGTAAAATCCATTTGTTATTCTTTCTCCAAACCCTGTGTAAGGTGTTTAGTGTATGTTTTTGTTTGTGGTGATGCTAAATCAGCATATTGGATGAAGCATGTAAAAAAAAGTACAAACCCTGATAATAACTATACAGTACCTCGATATTAAGTATAAAGCAGCTATGCACCAGCGTATACTTATTATCCAGGTTTGACTGTACCCTGCAGAGTGGGAAGATGAGAAAATGGCTGGCAAAGAATGGTACATGGGGTTCATGCGGCGTCACCAAACCCTGAGCATCAGACAGCCAGAAGCTACATCCCTGGCAAGGGCAACAGCATTTAATTAATCGTCACATAGTGGGAGAATATTTTAATCTCTTGTAGTCCTCATATAAGGAACTGGGTGTCACAGGTGCTCAGATTTTCAATTTGGATGAAACTGGTATCACCACAGTGCATAAGGTTCCAAAGGTGATTGCTCAGAAGGGTGTGAGGCAGATGGGACAGGTGACATCTGGGGAGAGAGGGGAGCTGGTGACGATGTGCTGTATCGTCTCCGCATCGGGACAAACCATTCCACCTGCTTTCATCTTTCCTCGTAAAAATTTCAAAGATATAATGCTCAATGGAGCACCAGAGGGATCTCTGGGGCTGGTCCATTCTTCAGGCTGGATGACAGCAGACAACTTTATTCATGTGTTAAATCATGTCATCAAACATGTGCGTCCCTCTAGAGAACATCCCATCATTCTCAGCATGGACAACCATGAAAGCCATATTTCCTACCCAGCACTGGAATTGGCCAAGACCAACCACATTCATATTATAACCCTGCCGCCACACACGTCCAACAAAACCCAGCCCTTGGATCGTATTGTTTTTGGACCATTGAAGGCTGCATACAATATAAATGCAGATTCTTGGATGCTGCAAAACCCTGGCAAAACAATAACAATCTACCAGCTGGCTCAACTTGGTGGAGATGCTTTTCTGAGGGCTGCAACCCACAACAATATAGCCTCCGGATTTCGAGTAAGTGGAATGTGGCCCTTGGATAGGGATGTCTTCGACAGTGAGGAGTATCTGCCGTCTGACGTTACAGATCGGCAGCTACCAGGCGAACCATCAGGCCAAGCAACATCATCAGGCCTGACAGCGCTTCCACCATCAGCCCAATCATCTGATGATTCAGCACCTGCATCAGCTCAAACTCCAACAGAGCTGCCTGCACATGATGGTCCATCATCGACATCAGCACAAGAGGCACCAACGCCACCACCACCAGTGCCATCAGTGGAAATGACCTCATATGTGAGCCCAGCTGATCTTCGTGGTTACCCGAAGGTGAGAGTTGAGGAACTAAAAGGGCAGAATTCTGTCTCCTGCCTGTCTCTTTCTTTCATGCACTCACACAATGTAACCATACAAAAGACGCACACAAAGAAACAGAGAGAGTTGTTGGTTATGAACAAGATACACAAAACATGCATGGATAAGTATGTTAAAATCATTGTTTAGAAGTACAGTAACAATGATAATTTTCACTTTATCATGTTATTACAATTTTGAAACAAACTGGTCTACAACTGGAATTTAAACTGGTCTACAAACACAGTCAGTATTCTGGCAGTTAAAAGATATTTGAAAATTTGTATTCAGCCTGACTATTCTTTCTCAAAGATTGGGTTTTGTGGTTGACATTATAATGAAATTGATTATTACCCTGCCTGTGTTTTAAAAATGAATCGATGGTTTAGAAATTTATTATTCAAATTTTATATTCACAGGCTCCACCTAGGAAAGAAAGCTCTCGAGGACGAAAGCAGGGCAAGAGCATGGTGGCCACATCAACACCAGAGATGAAACGAATCAGAGAAGAGGCGCTAAAGAAGATACAGAAGACACAGAAAAGTCAGGCTGCTAGCTCAAGAAGACTGACATTTGATGTTGAGGATGATGACTCTGCTTCTGACATTAGCCTGATTGATTTGATGGATGAAAGTGAGGACGTTCCTGAGTGCAATGCAATTAAGTTGAGTGTGGTTGAGAATGTGAGTGTGAATGATTATGTCCTGTGTGAATTTGCTAAAAAAGCCCACAAATTTTACTATGTTGGTCAGGTGACAAAGGAACGGGACAGTGAGGATGATGTAGAAGTTGACTTTTTTCGGCGCAAGGGCAGCTATTTTGTTAAGCCTCCAGTTGAAGACATCAGCTCGGTGCACATCGACTCCATTAAAGCACTTCTACGCCAGCCCACTGTCCGTGGTACCACTTTGAGGACAAAAGGAGAGCTGGTGTTCTCTACTGATTTTGGACAGGTTGATGTTCGATAAGATGTTAATACTTTCAGGGGTGTGCATTGAATGTTTTCTATGATTGACAATGGAAAAATGGTGATGATTTTATTTAGATGCGTGACTGATGTAATAAAGCTGGATTGTTAGATAATGTGAGAGTGAGAGTAAATGACAGTGTTCTTTGTGTATTGCAAGGTCAATTTATGATGTATTGAACAAACTAATCCATATGATAGAGTGGGCTAGTTCTCCCCATGTAATGGTCCAGTTCTCCCCACCCCAGGCCAGTTCTCCCCATGTAATGGTCCAGTTCTCCCCACCCTGGACCAGTTCTCCCCACCCCAGGCCAGTTCTCCCCATGTAATGGTCCAGTTCTCCCCACCCTGGGCCAGTTCTCCCCATGTAATGGTCCAGTTCTCCCCACCCCAGGCCAGTTCTCCCCATTTAATGGTCCAGTTCTCCCCACCCTGGGCCAGTTCTCCCCATTTTCCTGTACTGTTTTTGAAAGCCTATCACTTTTTTCATGTCAGAGTCTGTGCTTTGCAATAGTAATGTTGTTTTTTTTTTGTATCTTGTATAAAACTAATCAATGCAACAAACTGAATTCATTTATCCTTTATACTTTTTGTGTTGTGGTGATTTTTATGATATTCATATTTCAGCGGGCCAGTTCTCCCCACCTCCCCCTACAGTACGCTATGTTTTTTGGACATAACTCTGAAAGAGGACATAGAGAACGTGAATCACCGTATGGCGATGCTGTTAGCTCTATTTAGCCCAGAATGTCGCTTACACTGGTATGTGATATCAATAACAATGTAGAATGTTGCAGAGTATAAATTTGCTTTGATAAAAACAAAGAAATGGAAAAGGGGGAAAACATGAGTCTGTGGTAGGCACGTGAGTTAATTTGAAGAATTCAAAGTTACATGTTTTTGGAGCATTGAACAGCAATAACAAAAATCTCATTCACACTTCCTTGTTATCCTACAAGCAAAGTCATTCCAGTCACACTATACATGCACACTGCATATGAAATATGATTTTCTTTCATCCACTAGCAGTTGCAAACTTCACACACATAAATTGGTGAGGACATACATTATAAGTCCATTACTTTCAGTAACTCATCAGAATTCATGCAGTATACAATAGTACTACTAGATCTAATACATGTAAGTAAGATAGACTTCATGTTAGGTAAAAATATCTATAAAATACCGTAATCTATCAGTAATTCACTTATAATTAAATCATGTTTCCTTTGTCTGTGTTTTTCAGACAAGAGGGTGCTTGCAACCATGTTGCAGCACTATTATACGCTCTCATTGATGTCACCGGTGTAAAACAAAAGGGGTTGGATGCATCAACGTCAAGCAGATGCAAGTGGCGAAAACCTCGGAAGAGGAAACTGAGCCCACAGAAAGCTCAACATTTAACAACACCAGGGAAAAAATGTGATCGCCCCACCACTTCAGGAATAAATTTTGAAAATTTCTTGTCAGGTCTTCGGACCACTTTGCCATCATGTGGGTTTTTTGTCAATTTTTCAGCAGCCACTACGGCCCAAGCTGCCCAAGTTTCCCACCCCATTTTTTATGTAGAGATAATGTTGATTTATTATCTCCTTCATGTAAATTGACTTTTGAAAACTATTTATGTAATATCAAGAGTTCTGTAGGGCCTGAGTCCTGTGTTGTCACCGAGCACCTTACTCGGGGGCAAAGTAAGAATGAAATGTGGAAAGAGACGAGGAGAGGCAAAATAACAAGTTCTGTATTTGGAAGAATTTTCAAGTTGAAGGAAAGCACAAGCCCCATAAGTTCTTAATGTTATTTGCACTCCAAAAATGTCTTCAACCAGAGTTAGTGATGAATTAAACAAGCCGGATTGAAATGGCTGTGACCATTACGTTCCATTGTGCTGTAAGAACAGCGGACCATTTTGGAGAGTTTGTAAATAAACAAAACAGTAGGTCTACCCTGGGCCAAGTAAGAATGCACAGAACAAAATGCACTTCTTTGATTACAAAAGTAATCGCCCAACTTTGAAAAAGGATCTGTTAAATGACATGAAAGATAAGAACCATGCAGTCCTTATAGACGAATCCACAGATATATCAATGGCCAAGCATCTTTGCATTGCTATTAGATATTACAACTCCACTTGGCTGTACTGGAGACCGAAGAAGTAGGTCTCCTAAGAGCCCATCCCCTAGAAGCAGGTCTCCCAGGAGTCGAAGCAGATTAAGATTTGTGAAAAGGGAAACACCATCTCCAAGATCCCAACATCTCGACCAACAGCTTTCCCTTTTCCCACAGAGAAATTCACATTCCCTGCGATGTAAGTAGGTTTCTTTGGCTATGGAATAATGGAAGATGTAAAATGTTTATGTAAGCAGGTGAAAGCTTACTATATATATTGTCGGACCCTCCCTCCCCCCTTTTTCATTCCTCCTGAATATTCCGCCCTTCCTCGATTAATCCTCTCCCCTTGCTTATTGTCTCCCCCTGACCATCCTTTTGCCTCAGTTACGCCACAATGCACGTGTACGTTTGACCATCTCTGACTCAGGGTCATTGGGTCATGGCGCGGACAGCGTGGGGGTGCTCAGTTCTTTGTTTTCATTGGCTTGAATTTTAAAATGGTTAGTGGTTACGCATTCCTGGTCTTGGAGGGGTGGCCAACCTCTGAAGCCGGGGCAGTGCGTGGCCAGCTAGCGATGAGGAAGCCGCTCTCCAAAGAGCTGGAACACCCGTCGTCCGCCACGCCTTGACAGTTTATACTTGAGAAAAAGGCTTAGTATCGTCTTGTTTGTTTGTTTGTTTGTGTGCTTGCCTGTTTTTAAATTGGTTAGGATTTTATAACTGCTAAAGTCCTAGTAGAGATATTGTCTGAAAAATGTTTCATTGATTTCGATGACTGTAACAGGATAAGAGTCTTTTGTTGAACATTGAAACATTCATGTAATAACCGAAGTACTAAAGTAGTAGACTGATGTTGAGTTTAGAAAGCCTAACTTGTTTTTATAAGAGGTGGTAGCTATATTATAATTTGTTATGATGCTTTTAAATTCAGGAAACTTGGATTTACGACTGTAGTTTAGACTTGATTTTCATGTGTATCATGATTTTCTATTTGCAGAGTATGGACCGCATTGACACCGTTTTGTCTTAGACCATGAAAAAGTTGAGTAAAGTTCTTGTATACTTGAAGAAACGTTTGAGGAAAGTTCTTGCATACTTGAAGAAACGTTGAGAAAAGTTCTTGCATACTTGAAGAAACGTTGAGGAAAGTTCTTGTATACTTGAAGAAACGTTTGAGAAAAGTTTTTGTATACTGGAAGGAACGTTTGGTTTGCACGTTTATTTTGTACTGGAACACTTACGTTATACTGAGAAGAAACATTTTGTTGGACTCTTCTAGTCTAATCGTAATAAATTTCATGTGTGAAACGGACGTGTTTCTTAATTTCATGATGGAGTGAACTTCTGTTTCTGTAGTGACTGTGACTGGGGTGCTTGACTCCCTTCCTAAGCCTCATACCCTACTAGTATAGGGACTTGTTTACCACTATCATCACTCCAGCGTTTTGTGGGACCTGTCTGTATCTCCCCTCCTTATTTCCCACCGGCCCACACTTGGCGTTGTCTCAGCAGGACTGGGAAAGAACCAACATATAAGTAAAACCCAATCAGTCTAAGAAGATGGCGGATGCACCTGAGGAACCTCAACACCAACTCCCACACTACTTCATCACACATGAAGCAAGGATAGACTGCTCCTATGGAGAGTCACCAGCGGAGTGCGAAAGGTTCCAAGAGCAAATCAAAGCTGCATGGGAGGCTCGCCGTTCCTTGTCTAAAGAAGGAAAGTTGCAACTTCTGCGGGACCGATTCGCATCCCCCATTCGGCGAGAGCTGAAACTCCAGCCGGAAGCTATCAGAACAGACCCAGATCAAGCTCTGTCCCGTCTTCTGGAGATTTATGGGGAGCAGAGATCTGTCTCTCAGCTCAGTTCTGCCTTCTATGGCATCCAACAAGGAACTTATGAGGAGGTACGACCATTCAGCCACCGATTACACGCTGCAGGGGAAGCCCTGAGGCAGAAGCAACAACAGCAAGGGATCCCTCTCATCACGGATCAGCAGTTGCGGGATCATTTTGTGGAGGCTGTCCATGACAGGACAGTTCAACGGATGCTGACGGAAGAGGTCCGGCGGACTCCAGAAATGACCTATATCCAGGTCCGTGATGCAACAATCCGGCTGCTGCGAGAGGACTTGCCGGAGACCCCCACGTCTGCTGCAGTAGCAGCAGGCCTGAAGACGGAATCCTCTTCAGCACTGCAACAGACAGTGCAGCAATTAGGAGAGCAAGTTAAAGCCCTGACCACTATGGTGGCTAAGCTGGCTCAGAATGCACCCCAGAAAACAAAAGCGAAGCCTCGAAGAGACCAGAAAGAGACGAGGGCTTGTTATAAGTGCAAGGAGCAGGGCCATCTCCAGAGGAATTGTCCACAAACGAAGCCGGCGGGAAACTAGTGCCCTCTGCGGTACGGAGTCAGACTGCAGAGGGGCAGAAGACCGGCTCTTTTTGGAAGCTGCTGTGGGGCAGTGTCCAGTGACGAAGATTGGTATTGCAGGAGCGGAGTTACAGGCGACAATTGACTCGGGATCTCAAGTGACGGTGGTGTCTGAGGGCCTTTTTGACCGGCAGCTCAAACACACAATTGGGAGCCTGCAGACCAATTCTTGGATAACCCTGACTGCAGCAGATGGGATGCAAATCCCCTACGTGGGATGGTTTAGCGCAGACATTCGTGTCGGAGACCAGGTTGTGAAGGACCGTGTTGTGCTGGTGACCCGCGGCTCATTAGGCAATGGGAAGCCTCCACAGTGCCTGCTCGGAATGAATGTGCTAGATCACCTGTCCACAAAGATTCCATCTTGCATCCCACCTGCACTAAAAGGAAAGTATGCCAGGACTGGGAAAACAGCAACACTAATTCCCCCACAGTCTATTGCCACCATCCAAGCCACTGGTTGTTGTCCGACCTATCAAGGTGAATTCATGGTCCAACCACTTAAAACTCCACCTCGCCCTGGCCTGTTAGTGTTGCCAGTTTTTGTCAAAGCAGAACACGGAAGTTTTCAGGTACCCCTGCTAAACTGGACGAATGAAGCAGTCATTCTACCCAGGAAGGTATGCCTAGGCAAGCTCTATGAAGGCACACCGGAGGGACCTAAAGTCAACCTTCAGGCCACAGTCAGTGAAGTGAAAGTCTCACTCCAGCCATCAGTCCCTGTAGTGTAGTTGGTAACACGCTCTGACTTGCAAGCTGAGAGACCCTGGTTCGATCCCCGGCAGGGACAAAAATTTATAGAGTAGGTTTTTTCGGCCCTTCTTCTCAAAATTGATAATTCACAGTAATTTGGTAAAATCCCTGGTGACACACTTCTTTATAATAATATGTAACATCTGAAAAATTATCAGACTAAGCTCACTTTCCTCCCCCTTAAATATAAGAGAAATAATACTACTGTACAGTATTGCCTTACCACCCGGTTACATATTTAGATAGTAATTCCAGCAACTGACCTTTCTGAAAAAGCTTTCTACGTGACAAAAGTAGCCAACCTGAGTCCTCCATGGCGAAAATAGACCAACTCAGTAGTGCTCTCTTCCAATTTAAACAAATTCTGTCACAGCTGCTCTTTTTATGCCTTTATTTTTTTCTTGCTTTATTCAATTTGCTTCATTCTCTCTACAGCCTCCACTAGTAGAGAGATCAGGGAAATGTTCAGCAAAGTATTCAAAGTACTGGAAACCCTCACCAGAGGGGTGAGGGATGCAAAACAACAAACTGAAAAACTTGTGTCAACACATCAAGTTAATGGCCAAACAAAAGTCCCTTCTATGCCTGAAGGGTTTACCTTTCCAATCAATGACCCTGAGGAGTTGGAGAGGGTAAACACCACGCTACAAAATGACCAGGCTGCGAAGAACAGCATGGTACGATTTTACATCCATAAGTAAGATAGACTTCATGTCAGGTAAAAATATCTATTAAATACCGTAATCTATCAATAATTCACTTATAATGAAATCATCTGTTTCCTTTGTCTGTGTTTTTCAGACAAGAGGTGCTTGCAACCATGTTGCAGCATTATTATACGCTCTCATTGTTGTCACCGATGTAAAACAAAAGGGGTTGGATGCATTTAGGTTAGACACGCGCAAATATTTTTACTATATCCTACTACTAACGACTTTCTGCTCTCAGCTCACTCCTAATTTTCGTTGGCCATTCCCACTCACAAATATTTCAGATGAGCATCACAGACACACAAGGGACTGTGTTTGAACTGGGGTTGACAAGTAAACTTTTGGACCACCGGCTCTAGTTTGAACCCACCCCCATGAAAACCCAGTTGGGACCTCACACTACATCAAGGGAGGCAGGGTTACCTATTTGCATGCCCTACCTCTTCCTGACCTCTGACCCCAAATAGTGCAGCTGTAATTTAATCTATACTGGTCATGAAAGCAACAAATGCCTTAGGACAGGCAAAAGCTCTGTGTACTGGGCTCCTACAGGACAAGCAGTCCAGCCCAGTCCATCTGACCTCATTTGCGCGTGTGTAACCTTAACAAGCCCCTAGTCCTTTTTTCCTGACTGCGAATGGTATTTTTTGTATCTATGACCTTTCTCCTTTACAAAAATGCCGATGGGTTAACATATGGATTCCTGCTCCCTGTCTCAAAGCTCATTAATTGAAGGTGGTGGTCCAGCCATTCTGTCACTACATTTTGCACTTGGTTGGTTGGTTGGTTGAGTTTGTGTTTTACGGCGTGTCAGCACGATTACGGCTATATTACGCCCTCATGGTTACTGTGAACGTTTTCTTAGTAGAATTTTCCTATCAATTTTGCCCGGACAGCGGCCGCTAGGCCTACTCTTTTACGATTTTAAAACTGCCAAGGGATTTTTAACGTGCGCAACGTGCACACGGGACCTCCTAGTTTTTCGTCCTTATCCGAGAAGACTATTTCTACGCTTGTCAAACACACTTCCTTATGTTCTGTGAGCCTGTTGCACTTGATTCAGCGCCCCCCCCCCCCCCCCCCCCNAAAAAAAAAAACAACAGTTCCTATGTGTTGCCTGATTTAACTATGATCCTTCCTCTCCTCACCTCAAGCTTCTAGGGAGGGGGGAGGGGGGAGGGGTCAACAAAATGCTGAGTGCAGTTCACAAATTTCCTAAACTTGTTCACTTAGACCTAAAAGGTTACATCTTTTTGCCTCCTCCACATGGAAACAGGATTTACAGTGAGAGCAGAGAAAGACAGGACCACTAAGAATGGCAACACACCTGGTCCAGTTAGGAGGGAAAGATCAAAGACAAAGACAAAGACAAGGGGAGGTAATAGGTCATAAAAGTATGATGGCATGGTCCTGCCTGTTATGCAAATGTGATGTAACCATGGCCATGTGGGCTCTCACCTGGTGCCCTGTAATCTGCTATGTGGTCAGAGTGAAAGCTGAATGCCTGGACAGTCACACACCAGCCTCTTGGACAGAGAAGACTACAACAAACACAATGAAGGGACTAAGAAATCGGATTAAACGCAGTGTATTCAAGAAAGGTCACACTTTGTTTCATAAGAGAATAAATGCATCACATACCAGTTCAGATGTAGCTGATAACCCAGGGCCATCCAAAATTCATGTGAGGAGATCTCTGCCTGACCGGTCTGCCAGCAATGTAAGAATTCTGCGCCCTGCTCAGCGAGGACAAACTGACTCGGTGAAACCTGAAGGAGAAAGAGACACGTACATTTTAGTACATTTGAATAAAACAGAGACCCTGTTTCACCAGGCTTATTCTAACCATGCACTGCTTCATCCAAACTGCACAAGCAAACTAACATTATTTTGATGTTGAGAGCCAAACAAAATGGGGACTTAATGTTAAAACAAGATTACACTGTGTGAAGTGTGGCTACGCCTCGGAACATGCAAAGCTTTATCATGAAGTGGAAACCAGTCGCCCAGGGAGACGTGCATCTGGCCCAAACAGGGGCGTACATGTTGGCTTATTGAATTCTTCCATTGGAGTCAGTTCCGCGAGAGAAATTCTTGCCTGTGCCAATATTTCACCTCCAGCCGCAAGCACAATGCAACGGAGTATGAACAAAGTCGGTGACATGATTGTGGCACACAGTGAAAATCAATTACAAGTGGAGAGAAACAAGCTTAAAACTAGAAATGGTTGTGAAGGATGGAACAGAAGACAGCAGAGTGCATGTACAAACCATCTCCTAACTTCGAGCATGTAAGCCAGCCTGTGAACCGCTACTGTCTTAGGCTCGTCTGTGATGGGATGCCGAACTTTGATCTGACCATACAGTCTGGANGGCAAAGTAAGAATGAAATGTGGAAAGAGACGAGGAGAGGCAAAATAACAAGTTCTGTATTTGGAAGAATTTTCAAGTTGAAGGAAAGCACAAGCCCCATAAGTTCTTAATGTTATTTGCACTCCAAAAATGTCTTCAACCAGAGTTAGTGATGAATTAAACAAGCCGGATTGAAATGGCTGTGACCATTACGTTCCATTGTGCTGTAAGAACAGCGGACCATTTTGGAGAATTTGTAAATAAACAAAACAGTAGGTCCACCCTGGGCCAAGTAAGAATGCACAGAACAAAATGCACTTCTTTGATTACAAAAGTAATCGCCCAACTTTAAAAAGGATCTGTTAAATGACCCGAAAGATAAGAACTTTGCAGTCATTATAGACGAATCCACAGATATATCAATGGCCAAGCATCTTTGCATTGCTATTAGATATTACAACTCCACTTGGCTGTACTGGAGACCGAAGAAGTACGTCTCCTAAGAGCCCATCCCCTAGAAGCAGGTCTCCCAGGAGTCGAAGCAGATTAAGATTTGTGAAAAGGGAAACACCATCTCCAAGATCCCAACGTCTCGACCAACAGCTTTCCCCTTTCCCACAGAGGAATTCACATTCCCTGCGATGTAAGTAGGTTTCTTTGGCTATGGAATAATGGAAGATGTACAATGTTCAGATTGTAATTCCAGCAATTGACCTTTCTGAAAAAAGCTTTCTACGTGACAAAAGTAGGCAACCTGAGTCCTCCATGGCGAAAATAGACCAACTCAGTAGTGCTCTCTTCCAATTTAAACAAATTCTGCCACAGTTGCTCTTTTTATGCCTTTATTTTTTTTCTTGCTTTATTCAATTTGCTTCATTCTCTCTACAGCCTCCACTAGAGGAGAGATCAGGGAAATGTTCAGCAAAGTATTCAAAGTACTGGAAACCCTCACCAGAGGGGTGAGGGATGCAAAACAACAAACTGAAAAACTTGTGTCAACACATCAAGTTAATGGCCAAACAAAAGTCCCTTCTATGCCTGAAGGGTTTACCTTTCCAATCAATGACCCTGAGGAGTTGGAGAGGGTAAACACCACGTTACAAAATGACCAGGCTGCGAAGAACAGCATGGTACGATTTTACATCCATAAGTAAGATAGACTTCATGTCAGGTAAAAATATCTATAAAATACCGTAATCTATCAATAATTCACTTATAATTAAATCATGTTTCCTTTGTCTGTGTTTTTCAGACAAGAAGGTGCTTGCAACCATGTTGCAGCATTATTATACGCTCTCATTGATGTCACCGGTGTAAAACAAAAGGGGTTGGATGCATCAACGTCAAGCAGATGCAAGTGGCGAAAACCTCGGAAGAGGAAACTGAGCCCACAGAAAGCTCAACATTTAACAACACCAGGGAAAAAATGTGATCGCCCCACCACTTCAGGAATAAATGTTGAAAATTTCTTGTCAGGTCTTCGGACCACTTTGCCATCATGTGAGTTTTTTGTCAATTTTTCAGCAGCCACTACGGCCCAAGCTGCCTAAGTTTCCCACCCCATTTTTTATGTAGAGATAATGTTGATTTATTATCTCCCTCATGTAAATTGACTTTTGAAAACTATTTATGTAATATCAAGAGTTCTGTAGGGCCTGAGTCCTGTGTTGTCACCGAGCACCTTACTCGGGGGCAAAGTAAGAATGAAATGTGGAAGGAGGCGAGGAGAGGCAAAATAACAAGTTCTGTATTTGGAAGAATTTTCAAGTTGAAGGAAAGCACAAGCCCCATAAGTTCTTAATGTTATTTGCACTCCAAAAATGTCTTCAACCAGAGTTAGTGATGAATTAAACAAGCCGGATTGAAATGGCTGTGACCATTACGTTCCATTGTGCTGTAAGAACAGCGGACCATTTTGGAGAGTTTGTAAATAAACAAAACAGTAGGCCTACCCTGGGCCGAGTAAGAATGCACAGAACAAAATGCACTTCTTTGATTACAAAAGTAATCGCCCAACTTTGAAAAGGATCTGTTAAATGACCTGAAAGATAAGAACTTTGCAGTCCTTATAGACGAATCCACAGATATATCAATGGCCAAGCATCTTTGCATTGCTATTAGATATTAAAACTCCACTTAGCACAAAATATCAACCTCGTTTTCAGGCCTTTTTTCAGTTAGTGAAGCAACTGGTGTTGCAACACTTGATGGTAAATTACTGATAATGCAGAATGATTTATAATACAGGTTTACAGAAAGTGACAGGCCTTAAAGGAGAGCATCAAGTTGGTTCCATTACAAGTTCAGAACGTGGTGTGTTGCAACAATGTCGCAAGAGTGTATTTCCTCCCTGGTCATCATTTTCTAAAGAAAGAGAATGTCACCTTAACTGAGTCATGGAGCTCCACCTGGCAGCGTTGTCACTTGTAATGACAGTGACTGGATTGATTTCAAAATATTTACAGTCGCGTCAACACTTCATAGATTTTGTGAAACCATTAGCTGAAAGGAAAATCTTGCTGATTTTGGATGGGCACAACTCACATACAAAACAAAAAAAAATAGAAGCCATGGATTTCCATTGAGTCGAAGATTAACATGCTCCAGGAAATCAACAGAGGAGCGATGTCAAAGAAGGCCATAGCTGAGAAGTATGGCATTCCCGCCAGCACGCTTTCTACGATCTTGAAAAACCGGGAACGTGGAAAAAGCGGCGGCCTCCTCATCTATTGATTTAAAATGGAAGAGGATTCGACTCAGCAAAGCTGAAGACGTTGATGAAGGCCTTCTCATCTGGTTTAGACAAGCCAGAGCCATGGATGCCCCAGTCAGTGGACCAATAATGAAAGAAAAAGTGAAACAGCTTACCAGAGAGATGGGAATTGATGACTTTACAGCAGGACCAGGCTGGCTGGACCGTTTCAGGCGAAGACATGGCATTGTCTACAAGACAGTCAGTCTCGTCAGTCAAGCGGCTTCAGTGAATCAAGATGTTGTCAACGACTGGTTAAGCTCTGTTTTGCAAGATTTGCTGAGGAAATATCAACCGGATGATATTTTCAATTTTTTTCTTGTTTTTAAGTGCCTGCCTGACAGGACCTTTGACTTTAAAGAAGGAAAATGCTCAAGTGGGAAGAGGGCCTAGAATCGACTCACTGTGCTTGTTGCAGACAACATAACGGAACAGAGAAGTTACCACTGCTGATCATCGGGAAGACTGCCAGACCTCGCTGCTTCCAAAACCTTAAACAGCTCACAGTCGAATATACGGTGAATATAAAGGCCTGGATGACGAGCAAGCATCTTGGAGTCCTGGCTATGAAAACTCGATCACAAATTTCTTTTGCAGGGAAGATCTATGGCCATAGTCATTGACAACTGTCCTGCCCACCCTCAAGTTGACAACCCGCAGGCAGTGAAACTGGTGTTTTCGACATCTAATGTCACCAGCAAACTACAGCCTTGTGATCAAGGCATTATCAACACTTTTAAGAGGCACTACAGGAAGGCGGCTGTGCAGAGGTACCTAGTGCATATTACTGTCACATACTGAACTTTAATTGTTATGCCTCACCGTGAGTTGTGTCTAGCCGGGAGGTCTGCCCCCCCCCCTCCTCCCATTGAAAGGTTATGAAGGTATGGATGAAGTGACAAAAGAGAGAACGGATGAGGATGAGATGGCAGCTAACGTTACGGAGTATTATGTAGCCATTACAACATGACTGTTATTTCGTAACTGACGCCATTCCTACTGTTGACTTGCAAAGACTGACAAGAATCCAAAATTCTCAGCGTTGCCGAAGAGAAAGGGAAAGGAAGGTTAAGGGGAGGGGAGGGGGTCACCTAAAAGATTCTTAACAAGCTTGAACAAGAGTGTTAACTACTTGGACCCATATCTTTTAACTGGTAGCTTCGGGAGTGAACATGGAAGTCTGCCAGAACAGACTGGGTCCACTTGATAAGAAACTCATTGCCGATATAGGACACAAAAAGCATTCTATTCCAGCAGAACAGATGGCATTCCTTTAGACTCTCAAGTAATTATTGCAATTCCAAACATCATTTTACATACAGGCTTCATGACCCTCTGCTGAATCTTGGCATCGTGGCAAGTAGCAATGGCTAACGTACTCCCTGTGTCAGAGAAAAACTATGTCCTCTAAAATTCTCTGTCATCACTAAACTGATCTGACTCCAAATGCTGTACTCCCTAGCTTGCAAAATACATAGTCAGTGAATTCATGCAATATTTCCCGCCCCATTATTTCAATATTTCATGATGGGGAAATGGATGGGGAGGGTAACGCCCATATCGGCAGAGGTGGAGACTGATGTTGTGCAGACTTATTTTAGGACTTCAAATGCATGCCCTCCAGCTTGCAATGCGAAGTCATGAAATAAGCCCAGCGTCTGTGTTTCATATCTCAACTACAAAAAGGGAAATGAGCAGCGAATGTATAGAAATGAGAAGACAACAATATGGTTATAAATTGTTTGACTTTGGTCACCACTGCTCGGTAATGTGATGTTTCAAGATTACTACTCCACTGATCCCAAATGCATGCCCTTCAGCTTGCAATATGAGTCTATGGGCTTTTTCAAGTATCTCAAGCAGTGAATATTCAAGACTGATATCATTCATCACATTTTCACATGAGGAGACGACATAGTTATCACACAGAGACTCCAAGTGCATGCCCTTCAGCTCGCAATACAGAGTCGGTGGCGTGTATTATTTTTCACCAACATTTGCGTTGAAGTAAAAACATGAGCTCTTGGGCATCAGGTAACTCTGGATGCGGCAACAATGTAATAATTCTCCAACCATGGTATTGTAACTGTAAGCCTCTGAGCTCTGTCTGACCAATGAACAAGACAACAAAAACGCACATAATAATAATATAAGCCGTGTAATGATCCTGAATGCCTGCTCTTCAGCCTGCAATGCGGGACCATACTCCGATTTCCTGGTTTTTCAATACATGTCATGTACACGTCAAGTGAGCCAGGCGAACACACTGCACTGATCAGTCTCCAGCAGAGAATGCACTCATGACCCCAAATGCAGGCTCTTCAGTCGACATTACAGAGTCAAACTGCATCTTGCGCCTCTCAAACATGTTTACTGTCAAAGTGGAGCAAAGGGATTTCAAACCACTTCATAAACACATAGTGGGTCACACAGTTGCAGCACAGGATCTATCATAAATCTATGTCACGCCACTGTATTCATAGATGCCTGTGGCCTGCTAATCCGATGAACAATAGCAGCAAAAATGAAGAAGAAATGTATATATAAAAAAAACAAAAACAGGTCTTATTCACAAGCGTCTATCTCTCTCCTAGTATCAACTTCAAAGCCATGCTTAGTTATGGAAAATTCTCCGAAATTCAGTCATACAAAGAGAAAAGTTGGAACACCCTCACAGAGAGTCAAAATGCCATCTGTTCAGCGTGATCATGAAACATTCTCTACAGAGAGAAGTGGGTGGGG
>JAWQUT010000867.1:128895-142733 GCA_033807755.1 Ellobium chinense
CTGCAAGCCTATAGAAAAGCACAGTAGATACAGTGAATGAACATTTTTTGCTGTTTTTACTCAAGACACTACTGATGTCCACGTGCCTGGGTGGTGGCGGTCTAATTCAGGACAAAAGGGGTAGGTGTGAAGTGTGCACGACAAATGTCCCAAGAGCAAAGTTGTTGTAACAAAAAAAACAAAAAAACAACTGTTTCAATGAATTCCACAATGTTGAGTTGGTTGTTTTTTACCTTGAGATTATCCTACTGAGCTGGTGTCAGTTTTGCTATCAATGTCATTGAGTAAAACAGATGTAAATGGTGTGCGTATGGTGTTATCCAATTGATTTAGCTGTAGCTTGAGTTTCTTGCTTTTTTTTTTCTAAATATTTGATACATGTGTATGTCATCTATATTAATAAAACGCTTCAGCCAAATTTGTGTCAGATTTCTTGAGAACTACGTAACGTAAAATCATGCGGTTTTCACCTAAATTCGTAGAAAAATACACGAAAGGTAACTATACACATTAATCCTCTTTATTTTTTTTACCCTTTTAAAAAAAAAGAATGTGTGTAGCAACGAAATACAATCTCCGATAGATCTTTTCAATCCGCCCGATTCGCCAATTGTCCAACTTTTTCACGGAGTCTAATGCATTCGTCTATGGTGCCTTTCGGTGTGCTAAAACTGCTAGGTATTCTTTCGCCGCTGGTGCGTTGCCTGCCTGCCCATTTGTAAACTGGGGTGTTAGTCTTGTTTTCTATAAAGTGTTCATTTTCATTGATTCTACCATTGATTTGCTCTCTGCATAAAGATAATTAAACAGGTGTTTTGTTGTAAAAGATTGTATTTTTTATTTATAGTATTATATTATTGTATATGATGGGTAACGGGATAAAAATCACTATTTACTTATCAAATTTTCCACTGTTGTTTATAAAAGTAGACACGGTGGACCTACACAAAGACGAAACATTGTATGGCGCAATAGCATTGTGACCTACAGATGTGTTTTCCCCATTTTTGGGCCATGGGACGTGTAAGTCCCAAGAACAATTAAGGTGTTGGAAACACATGACGGGACTTGTGAGTTCCGACCTGCAGAACACCCGTATAAAATTTGTTTTCAGCAAAATGAACTACCATTTGGTTATATGTGATCCCTCATGAGTGTATTCTCCAAGAATCACATTATTCCCTCTAAAAAAACAAAGGGTTAAGCAGTTGGATTTTTTTATGCAATGCAGGAACAGCAGAAGGGGAAATGCTACCTCCATACATCATCTAGACAATAGACAGAATGAACAGAACGCTCTCTATTTATGGCTATTGAAATGGCTGCAGTGGAGATGCATGTCCTACTGGAAAAACAGGCAGAAAGCCAGCTACTAGGCACAGCCTACAGAGCAGCAATCCATTAATGCTCAGAATGTGCCATGTTCCAACATGCAGTCAAAACAAGATATGGGGAAACTGAACAAGCTGCTGCGCACTCGTCCATTTGCAAGTGTTAAAACGATTCAAGCTTGCATGATGTGGCAGGCCAATAAACCGTCAACATGGCTGGCTTCCTTGTCAACAGAAGAAAGGGAAGGCCAAATTATAAATGCACACAAAAAATCTGAACACCAGAGAAGAATATTTAAACAGCGTGGAGAGCAACCGAGTATCAAATATGCTCAGCAAAAAAGGGGTCTATTGATATTGTGGGTCCAATCGTACCCGCTACAGATAGAGGTAATAGGTTGATCTTGACTGTGGTTGATAATGCTACTAGATGGCCGGAGACTGTACCTCTTCGTACTATAAACCTCTACGGCTGTTGCTGAGGCTTTGTTTAGCATTTTTTCCAGGTTAGGGATACCATAACAGATCTTGTCAGATTGAGAACTCAGTTTACCTCGGATGATGAAACAGTTGTTTCGTCTTTTCATTATTCAGCCTTTTACTGTATTACTACTACCACTTACCATCCGCAAGCCAATGGGATGTGTGAGAGGCTTAACTCTGCACTTAAAACGATGTTTCACCGTGTAGCGGCTAAGCGTCCAAAGGACATGGATAGATATTCCAGCCATCTTGTTTGTCTATAGAGAAGTCCGCCAGGAATCCACGGGGTTTTCACCATTTCAGATGGTGTATGGTTGCTGCCCCAGAGGTCCTACGGACGTTCTTCGTGACATGTTGACTTCTTCTTCTAGTGATGATACTCACGTTTCTGTTTTCAGTGCCTTACTGACTTACGTCAGAGATTGGCGTCGACCCGTGAGGTGGGACATTAAGGCGCTTCTGAGAAAGCTTCTCAACGAGCAAAGCATTATAAGGATAAGGGATCAAAGAGTTGTACTTTTGTTCCTGGTGATAAGGTTTTGCTATTATTGCCGACTGATCATAATAAGCTGTTGATCACCTGGAAGGGTCCATACAGTGTATTGTATGCTTCATCAGATGTTGACTTTGCTATTGATGTTGACGGCGCTGTTAAAGTTTTCCATGTCAACATGCTTCGAAAGTTTCATGAACGACCAGCTTACTTGTGCTCGCAGGACGAACCAAGTGAGAATATCTTTGAGATTGCCTGTACTGGATTTATTAGTCACTCTGATACGACTGAGTCTGATGAGGATTCTCCAGATGAGGTAGGAATTGAATTACCGGCATTGTCCCCATCACAATTTGTTATTAACAGTTAAAGATACAGTTGTTAACCCAGAACTTACTACGCCTCAGAGAAAGGAACTTGACTCAATGTTATTTCTTTTCAGGATGTTTTAACGGACTTACCGGGTCGTACGACTGTTACTGAGCAGACCATAACCTTGACCTCTGAGACGCCAGTGTGTCTCAAACCGTATCCGTTACCATTCACAGCTACTGAAGTTGTAATTTGGGAGGTTAGGGAGATGGTGCGATTAGATGTATCGAACCCTCCACATCGCCATATCCATCACCTATCGTGCTAGTGAAAAAATCAGATGGATCGATACGGTTTTGCATTGACTTCCGAAGGTTAAACGCCATTACTGTTCCAGATGCGGAACCCACTCCAAATCAAGAGAAATTGATTGCTGCGTTAGCCAATTCCACCTGGTTTTCCAAAATAGATCTTACAAAGGGGTATTGGGAGATACCACTAGCTATGTCATCCAGGCCGTAAACGGCGTTTCAGACACCATTGGGACTATTTCAGTTCAAAGTCATGCCATTTGGTTTGATAAATGTGTCAGCTACTTTTGCGAGATTAAAAAACAACTTCATCCTTAATGCTATGGATGGGTCTGAGAATTACATTGTTTCCGATAAGCTCATGACGCTGGTAGGAGGTGATATTAAGAAATTCCGCAGAGAACTGCTAGCATCACCACCCCCCGATTCTCTGAAAGAACTGATGAAAACAATTACACCACCGAAAGGTGTTGTAATCAAATCTAAAAGTGGAGTTCCAATTCCTCCTGATGAAGGTTGTGAATTGTTTGACTGTGAAGGAGATGAAATTTCAGAAATAGCTGGTGATGAACCTTTGAGTGATGAAGAAATGGATGTTGCTGTGCAACCAGCTACAGACACGGCTGAAAGTATATCACAAACATCAACACAGTTCATTCCATACTTGTGTCAGTTCAAGGACACCTGCACTAGGACCAGGAGATAAATCAAAAAGAGACTTCAGACAAGTGCAGACATAACAAAAAAACTTATTGACACGTGTGGTGAAAAAGCTCACCAAGAACCACAGCCTGGACCGAGCTCAGCAGATGATGATCGAGCAGAATTTAGCATGGCAACAGATGAACCTGAGGAAGAAAACCTTAAATTCTCTGCAGGTCTTCATGTGCTTATTAAAACTGATGAACATTCCATCCCAGCATGTATTATTCAGGATGAGCCATTATCTGTCGAGTATTTTGAGCCATTGCTTGGGCAACAAGGGCTCTATGAAGCCAGTGATGATGTTTTTAATGTCTTGGCTGAGAACATAAGTAAAATTATTGAGGAACCTGAAGTGGTCTCTGCAGGCTCATTAATTCACTGGATCTACATTAGATCGATCTCTTACGCTTTTTTAAGCTAGTCTAGTGTACTGAAAGATTAGGATTTATTTAATGATTGATTAGTGGCATCGCTGGTCCACAGCAAGAGTGGCTGTTTCTGAAAGCATTTTGTTTTTGTTTGATTTTGAAGACTTAGTGCACCCTGTAGAGAGAGAATTAAAGGTCAACCCCGCTTAAATGACCTGGATAGTAGCGTCATCGAGCTCAGCCTCTGAGGTATAATGGTGCCTAGTTATCGGAAAAGGAAACAGCAGAATCCAGAGGAGCATAGATTATATCTGGAGCACAAGAAGAAGGAATCAAAACAGAGGAGAGATCAAATCAAAGCGTCTGCCAGTGAGGAAGAAAAAAAAAAGAAGAGCAAAAACAAGGAAAAGAGTTCCAAAGCACAGACAGAAGAAGAAAGAATTAGGTACAAATGCTCCGCAAAGCAGTCATAGGAATAAACCTGTCACCAGAAAAGAACAGGAGAAAACTGACCAAAGACCAAAGAAGGAGAGGGAAAGAAAAAGGCTAGAAAGACAAAGCTGGTCACGGCAAAAAAAAAAAAAAAANNAAAAAAAAAAAAAAAAGGAAGGCCGACAGCATGAAAGCTGTACAGAGGAGAAAACTGAAGATGCAGTCTGTAAAGGAAAATGGCTCGTCCAAGCCCAGAGATGTGACAGGATGGTGAGGAGAATATTGTGAAACATCTGTGTAGTCTTGATCAACGTTCAAGACGGATTGCAAGGAGTCTACTTGTCATGTCTAGACAACACATCAGGAGTATAAGAAACAGCACCTCCTTCAACACTGCAAGACAGAATAACGTCAATATTGTCAATGAGTTTCTCCTGACTCACTCAACAGCCTCCTCCGAAGAGAGGCATGCAACGAAGCTGGGAGCCAGGAGGATACCCACAGATCAGATGAGAGCTGTTTGAGTCTTTCAAAGAGGCAAATCCCACCATCAAAATATCAAGAAGTTTCTTCTATGAATGTAGACCGAGACAAATCAAGCTGGCCAGTCAGTGAAGCTTAACCAGTGTCTTTGTGAGACACTGTTTTCAGGATCAGTCTCAAACTGACCACCCTCAAAAGAAGGCAGTGATAATAGACTTTTGAGCGGTCGCCTCCATATGAGGCAGGACATGGGGTCAACACTCCACCCCTGGGACCCCTTGAGGGCTAGAGTTTAGAGATAGGAAAACCAATGTATAACAAAAGAGGATTAATTAAGTAGGGAAGGGACCCCCCCCCCCCTCNAGGACACAAAAGGGGATAGGGGGAGAAAGGGAAATAACAACAAAATCAAAAAGCTAACCATGACGAAAGACGGAACATCTGCCCCTTTTCCTCCCCCTGGTGAGAAAGAATTAACCAACGCCGGCGCCAAATCCAAAAGGAGTGGGACCATAAATAAAAATGGGAAAGATGGGTGTACTCGTAAAATGGGATTTCGATGGGAGCCTCAAATGTCGTGAATTCTAAGAAGTTGCGGCTGGTGAATGGTGCCAGAAGATTTAAGAAGGGTGTACCCGTTGAAATGTGGTGGGAGCCAGAGAGGAGATATTTCACAGGAACAGTCGTAAAATGTGAAAAGCAAAAGCCGCAAAAGATTAAACAGTCAGAGAATAAGTATTTTTCATCTTCTTCGAAGGAGGACAACATTCCACTTAGTGAACTGCAGAAGAGGAAGCCCAATGAAACTATTTCAGACCATACTTTGAGGTGTTGTGAAAATGGATGCCGTGACGAAATTTTTGCAGCTTGTCCGATATGTCAAAGTGTTCTGTGCTATGATCACTTCGTGGAACTTCAGGAGAGCCAACATTATGGATCCTTACCCCTCTCACTGGAAACTAACTCGGCTACTCACAGCGCGACTTCTAATACCGACATCCCTGCTACTTCAGGTACTTATAGTGAGACTTCTGGTATCGACATCCCTGCTACTTCAGGTACTCATAGTGAGACTTCTGGTACTGACATCCCTGCTACTTCAGGTACTCATAACGCGACTTCTGGTACCGACATCCCTGCTACTTCAGGTACTCACAGTGAGACTTCTGGTACCGACATCCCTGCTACTTCAGGTACTCACAGCGTGACTTCTGGTACCGACATCCCTGCTACTTCAGGTACTCACAGTGAGACTTCTGGTACTGACATCCCTGCTACTTCAGGTACTCACTGCGAGACTCTTGCTACTTCAGGTACTCATAGTTTGAACATTGCTGCTGAGATCTCAGCTGCTCCAGGTATTGGCAGTTTTACTGCTGAAAGCATTGACTCTACATCCGTTCTTCCACCAGCAAATCTGCGCGTGATGGAGCCTCGTGTGGTTCAGCAAGAGCCTCTGCAGGAAATAGTCATACTAGAAGAACAGCAGGGCAAGAAAAGACGGAACAATGAGAGTGAGTGGCAATCCAACAAACGAAAGCGGCTGCGAGAGTCAGGCCAAGCCTACACTTGCCATGGGATCGAACAAGAAGCCAAAATAATGAAACCGTCGTGCAAATGCAAAGGAAAAGACACACAATGCCTTGAATTCAGCGATGCAGACAGACAAGCAATCTTTCAGCACCTTTGGTCTCTCTCTTGGGATGAGAAGCGCAGCTTTACTAGTAATACTAGAGGCCTCATAGACAAAGTACCTATAAAGTCAAAGAAAACTATGTCTAAACATGCACGGTCTTCTTGCTCAGTCTACCGCTTGAAAAAGGATGGGAAAATTCTGAAAGTAGTAAAAGTTTGTAAGATAATGTTTATGCACACAACTGGACTCACAAAGTGGTTTGTTGCCTCTTTATTTCGGTCCAAGCTGATGGAAATTGTTTGTTGTCCAACTGACTCGCTGCCTAAGGCAGACTGCATAGTTGGTAAGTTCATGATGAAAAAATTATAAATTATACGTTCAAAAGTTTATGAATTTAGACTTCCTATCACTTTGTCATCTTCATATTTTCCTTTATATATATATATATATATATATATATACACACGATGCAAATAGGAAAGTGAAAAGTGTAAGGACAGCCTACACGAGATCCGCAGACGAACGATTGACATCAAGCAGGAACCTGTCAACTGGACCAGGTGGATGAGGGGCCAGGCTTCGAACAAGCTGGATGTCTTTGTGAAATGTGGGAGTGTAGAGTAAGTTCTCACATTGCTTCAGTATGTTGCTTTGAAATGTTTGAAATAAACTGTTCTTTACAGTTAGCCCTTTACATTATTTTACAATGTACTACTGTCATTTATTACAATTTCAGGGACTTCCTACAGTGTCTGCAACATGATGTGGACAAAATGACGAAGACATCAACATTTAGAGAACACATCTTCACTGCACACTGGCAATTCAAGGCAGCCCAAGATCTAAAGTTCAGCCTCCAAGGTAAAATGTCGGGAATCATCATACTGCAAGGGCATCTTTACCTTTTTTTCTATTGTTTTCTTTTTTTAACAGATGAAGCCATGCTCATCATGGATTTTGCGGAGAACCGCAAGGTGTGCTTCAATGCTGAGGTGAAGTCTGCCCTACTGTGGCATACAAGAAGAACTCCAGAGGCCAGTTGTTACGTCATTCATTGATGTACCTTTTTAGATGATATCAGGCATGATTTCCATGCTGTGAATTATTTCACAGCTCATGCTCTGGAGCATCTGAAAGGGCTGGCCACACTGAAACGAGTAATTCTCTTTAGTGATGGGTGTGCATCACAATACAAGGGTAAAGGGACATTCGCAGACCGCTCCCTCATGCACGGCTTTGCGGTGGAGCGGTCTTTCTACGGCTCGGAACATGGAATGGGCGAGGCAGATGGAGAGACCAGCATCCTCTCCCAGATGCTGAAGAGGGCTGTTCATGGTGGGCAAACTAACATCCGCCATGCCAAGGATCTGTACGACTGGGCTGTAGTTCATATGGCAAAGTCTACACACCTGGACACAAGACTGTCCTTCCTTGTCCATAGCAATGCCATCCAGCAAGATCGGCCCAACACTTCAGTCGCCACCCTAAGTGGGACAAGAAGCTACCATCAGGTAAATAAAGATTTCTGAAAACTGTTCAACTCATTGCACTGTTTTTGTCATTTTTAAGAATGGCTTAATATTAATAAATATCTGTCTTTCTTATTCAAACAGATCCAGCGTGTAGCTGACTACATTCTCAAACGCAGACGGCTCTCTTGCTTCTGCAACGCATGCAAGGTGGACCGACCAGAGCTCTGCATTAATGCTGAATATGTAGAAGAGTGGACCGAGCACAAACTCAAAATTACACTAGTCTAGTAATTTGTAATTTAACTTTATGTGCTATATTTTGTAAAATCCAAAACTATTTAGACCTATTTTATAGCCAAAGCCTTTTACCTGATTTATGTGATCGCAGTTCATTTTAACCTCCCATGTTTGATATTTTGCCCCTTTCAAACTGTTATGGTTTCAGACCTCAGGAAGACTTGAATGATGCTTTCATAGAAGATGATGAGGGTGGCAGAGATTACCAGGGTGGAGAAACAGAAATTATGCAAAATGGTCATGAGGAAAGGTAAGCCACAATTTTTACTCCATTTAATTGTATACTTAATTTAATGGTCATGTCCATACTTACGAATGACACAATTAATTTTGTTTTATCTTGCTTGCATTATATGATGTGAATTCTCAGCATATCATCTATATATTCTTTGCAGGTTGGAACTAAGAGTTGCCACTGAATATTTATTAGAGTCACCTGCCCACCTAGCGGCCAGGCCGAGGTGCGGCCACTTTACAGAACTAGACCTCAAATGGACTGTATTCACACAAAATTTCCAGAGTAACTTCCGTTAGTTCAATAGAACGTGTTTTGGTTACATCCGGTACATCTTCTACCTATAGAGTTGAAGAGGCGGCAAATTTTGGTTTGCCCTTTGTAAAATAGACTCCAGTTCGATTTTCAAGTAGGTTGACTCAAACATTTCTTCTCATTTATACATGAATTTATTGCTGTGGTTTTGTTGTGGGTATGTCTTAAAATGCTTAAAGTTTAATATGGTGTATAGAACAAAATGATTTTAAGGCAAATTGTAGAGGTACGGGGGTGGCCGCATCCAGGCCAGGCTAAATTTTATGTTGGGCTTGGTGCGGCCACACATAAAGCAAAAATCGCAGGAAAGAGAAATCCATCTAGAGCTAGCCCTAAACTTTCCAAACTAGGACTTTGAAAGCCGGCGCTTTCAGGCCCACTAGATCTAGTAGTACAGTAAAGATCATTAACCTTGACCTGGACGCCAACACTATAGGTCATTTAATGCTTTGAGGGCCTACAGTATACACTAATAGACCAAATGAAATATTATATAGCCTACACAGGTAATGTTCAAGTTCAAGTTCAATTTTATTTCAATTATTATTTTAATGTATAGGCACTCTGGATAGGCACAATGCATACGCTTGACGGGATTTGTCGGGCATCAAAGTAAAGCCCCAAACGCCGCAATGTTGTCTGGAGATGAGTGAACAATAGCATAAAGCCTCCTGTGGCTGGTTACCATTACTGGTATCTTTGTAAGAGACTGCTAGTTTCAACTAAACTTCCTCTGGATCTAGCAATTCTGATATGCGGCCGGGAAATAGGCCTAACATACACGCCAAACGGTGCTGGCGCAAGCGAAACTAAGAAGAAACGCGCGTCAGCATTGATATTGCTGTGTACTCTACGGCATAACGGAATGCCAGTATGTATACTATACTGTACTGCACGAGATGATTTTCAGTACAAGAAAGCCCGACTTCATTGCAGAAGGCATTCACGGTATTCTTTTTCATACTGACAGTCGATTTTCGGATTTTGAAGAGTACGAATCCTATTTTCGTAACGAGGTCACATTTTCCTATGAAATACGAAAATTTCGTACTGGTTGGCAGCTCTGGTTTGTGTAACAGTACTGAGAATAGTTGTTTTTTCTTTTTGGAAACTGAAAATAGTATGTTGTTTTTTTCTGAGTATCGTTTTGTGCAGATTTAGAATTGTCTACATATTTTCTGAGTAAAGTTGCATAAAGGTTCATCTCTGAGTTATGAAAAAGTCATTGTACTGTCTGTATTCATTTGTTCCCCTTTTGTACATCTGTGGCTTGTTTTCCTGTACTTTTACATGCGGCCGTACTTAGGTCATGCTTTTGTTCGCATCTAGGAGACATGGCCGCACTTAGGGCTTACCAGTGACCGCACCTCGGCCAGGTGGCCGCACCTCGGCCAGGTGGCCGCACCTTGGCCATTTTTCCTGACAACATTTTATTAATCTCTGCCATAAATAACAACAGTGAGTGCCTCTCGCCACTTTCAATCCACAGTTATCTTCACATGTTCTAGGTACGGCCAACAAAAAACGTTCTAGGTGTGATAGTGGAGCTAATATAAAGGGAAGTTGGCTCGTGGCCGCAAGTGGGCTGGTGACTCTATGCCTTATGTTATCAAGACTTCATTTCACTTTGGCATTTTATTTTCCACTTTCAGATCCTTGCAATTTTCTTAAACTTACTAAATTTACTATTCCTCTCAGGGTACAAGACGTCCTCAATGAGGCATTAATAGCAGAAGCTGATGACATCACTGACAGGTAAGAATCTACATTTCTGCCATCATGCAAAGTGTATTTTTTTTTAGGAGATTATGTATATAATATAATATGTCATGCAGGTTTGAGCATAGTTATGAAATTTTGTCATATATAACAATAGCTCTCTTGTTTCAACACTCCAGAAACCAGACTGACAGACAAGACATGGTATCCAATCCTGAAACAAGCAAGGCCAAAAACAAGTATGTTATTGTTATACTCCCCAAACAATTTGGTCTACATCATATTAATTATTTTAGTATATTATCTCACAGGAAAACGTCCAATTCATTTGAAATTCTTATGTTTCTTATTAGTGCACTACCTGGCCTCTTTTTTACTTATAATTTGCTTTACTCGTTTACAGCACTGACACTCCATCAATTTGGACTTTCTTGACTGTCACACACAGAACACTGAGAGGCACCCAGCAAAGTTTCAAGTCTTTGGTATTTTTTTAGTTGGCTTGATACTGTTAACTTCCAGGTAACTTCCATCTAAACTACATTTAGCCACTCACTCAAATATTCCACTGCATTATCATTCACATGTATTCTAAAGATTTAGATTTTGCTGCATGTAAAATAAAGCCTTGCAATGAATTTTCCTCACTGTGTAGTCTACAGATTATTGTTCAGTAATAATGATTCTCCGTCCTACAGGTTGTTCCCTCTGATCTGGTGACAAGGGAAGAGAACTTTGCTGTTCAGTACTTCAAACCACTAGGACAAAACCCTTCAATGCACATACTATCAAGTGACTGCACATATGTCATCAATTTGCAAGATACAAATGTAGAGACAGTTGAAGTGCTGGCAGCACCATCCATCACCCTAAGGGGACATCATTATATTTTTAATCTGCTTCAGTTTCTTCACCACGTCTAGTCTGTAAATAATATGTAAATTGTCATTAATGTTTCATTTGTCCATGTCATTCTCATGGATAATAAATCATATATCATGTAAATATTACTGTAAATCTTTCAGTTACTCAGTTTCTCTGTGTGTTGTGATTGTACAGAAATATCTCTTTAACAAACACTGCTGTAAAGAAATGCTGCAAAATGATCTCTGCACTTAACATAATCAGTTGACCATAACTAAGCTTACAGTATTCTGGAGGAATGATTTTATAGAGGAATACAGTAATTCTGCTAAGAAAACTGTCTTATGGAGTACCTATCTGGACAAGAATTCAAGACACAAGTGTCTGGGTTGTGGTGAGCAGACTTTCATTTCATTCATTGTCGACATGTTAAGTCCTCGCTATGATGGTTTGTGTGCATACTGATAGCTTATATTCTCCTCTGTGGTAAGTCCAACTACTATGAATTGAAAGAAATAATTAAAGCCCATGTAGAAACCAATAAGGACATAAAACAATGATAATAAGCAAACGGTGTGTCAAAGAAGCTGGTCATAAAGGGAAATAACCATTTGCGCAAAGGGAAATAACTACAAATTATAATAAATCTGTGTGAAATTGCCTTTATATCACAAATAACAAAACATTTCAGGATTCTGGCTAGAAAACACTGTAACACTTATCTAAACACATACATACCTGACTTGCAAACAATCTTAAAAGCTTCTTTTGAAATACTTTTTTTTTGCCTTCACACTCAAGCTTATCAGATAGAGTTGAGGCACTTAATATATATATATGCGGCTGGTCAGATCTTGCGGCCACTTTTCATCTCATCACCATAATTTCCGGTTCCTTGCTTTTTTGAAGCTTGAAACAATTCTAGTTGTTTGCCCTGTCCTTACTCCGTGTAGCCTCCTCTTGTTCTTTTTTTTTTGTCGGTAAAACCTGTCTCGTTAGTAGCCTTTCTTTTCTTTCTCAAACTAACTTACAACTCGGCAGCGGTGTCAACGGCATTAGCACGATTTCTTTGCTGCGGTGCCCGAGACGCCTGCGCCATTACATGTAATAGAAATACAAATATAACTAACAAGGAATAATATAATAACTAACAATTTGCAGTTGCAAAGCCAAAGACTTTCGAGGTCACATTTGGGAGACCAAAAAAAGCGACCTTTCAGCAGGTATAGCCGTGAAATACTTGCTGAGCCAGACCAAAGTCTCAAATTAATAAATTCTCTAACACTTTACGTACTTATTAACAAATCTGCCGTGGTGCTGGAAGCACCAGCGCAGACATCTTTTCTCTTCCTACTCTTTACCTCTAGCTTAATACTATAAGAATGTACATAGCAAAGGTGGAACCTAATTGGTTTTGAAGAGAACCTAATTGGTTTTGAAGAGAACTTAATTGGTGCAAGAGGAACCCATGCCTAATTGGTAGAGTAAAGTGGACCAGGCAGGTTTACGTATAGCAATTTCAACGACCTCAGCGTGGTGCTATTTTTACTGCTGCGGGGCTGGGGAAAGCCAGAGCAAGAATCTCAAACTGTATAGTAATCTCAAGGGACAGTCAGGAGCGCAGCAGCAGGATGGCCTATGTAATGGACACAACAGATGAGGAGGTAAGTCGTGGCGGGTCGGTCCACCCACCCAATACAATTGAAATATAGAAGGAAAAGAGTTCTACTTACTGGACGGATGGGACGGTACCAAAATAAGAACGGCCTTACAAATGGCAGCAGTACCGTGCCAGATAAGAGGCATCTATAGATTGCAACAACCATGCAAATGGCACGCAATCCTCGCAGGACTGAGAATGGTGGACGCCGCCCACGGGCAGGAAGTGAGACTGACCAAACCAGAAGTCACTATGTACCTCAAAGACGTAAGAAAAACAACAAAGACTGACAATAACATGGGTCCCCCCATTGCTTCTAGAAGGGCGCCTAAAGGAACCTTTCAGGGCCTTAGCAAAGAATGAGATCAGAATAGGCCGTCCCAAACAAGGGGACACTGACAAAGTTTTTATATTCTATGAGCCCAGGAAAGATGCGGAAGACCCCCCCGCCCCCCNGCCCCCCCCCCTCACCTTTCTGGTATTTCGAACCCCTCTGGGGCAAGTTTTTAGATGCCAGGTTTTACAACCAGGTAGGCCGAAAGCTACGTACTGTTTATTGCTACACACCAGCCGCCAGGGCACAATGAGAGAATCTGACTGGAAAAACATGGGCTGGAAGCAGGACAGGCGGAGAGGGGTTTGGGAGGAGGAGTGATGGGAGGGGAGGTTTTGGATTATGGAGGAAGAGGGGAGATGGGAGGAGGACCGTGGAGGGGGATGGG
>JAWQUT010000868.1:85762-115661 GCA_033807755.1 Ellobium chinense
GTGGCACACTTTGAACATTCTGCTGTTTAAATATACAGCCGCCCATGTCATGGAACATCCTTTCTGACAACAAATAAATTGTTGCTCTTTCTGTAGAGAGACAAAAAGTAGAAGTACCAAATTCTCAACAACAACAACAACAACAACAGCAGCAACAAAAACAACAGCAACAAACATGCAGGTTTGAAGACTTCGTGTAGTAATGTGGCCGTAAAATCTGAACAGCAGGAGGTAAAGAAATCAAAATCTCGTGATCCCGTATAAAGTACTGTTATTACTAATACTGTGTAGGCCTACTTATGTACTGCAATCAGGACAATGTTCCTTGTTATGGATAATAAAGTTATTATTTATTGGGCACAGTAAAGAGCTGTCTCATGCTAGTGTTTCGGCGGCATCCTTGTTTGAACCTTGTAACCCCTTCCACTTAATACATTGAGTATGGGAATTTTTCTGTCAGCCACTTTCGGTTTCGTTCTCCTAGAATGAGGAAGGAATTTTTTGTTCTTGGCGAATGACGTCAGTTAGCAGTGTTATAGACCTACCGTATTCTCTGCAATAAATGCGAAGGGCTCGTGAACATGTTTCAAGCGAGGAACGCTTATTAGAGGAATAAGAGCTTGCGTATGTACGATGTGATCTCTACCATTGTATGAATCACACTAGTGCATCGATGCTGACTGCGCTCGCAATAACGTTCAACATGCGGAGGTAATGTAATTCTTACGATGGGAAGAGATTCCATCGTTAATGCGAAAGTTCTCAGTTAAAAGAGTCAAGCATGGATTGAGATTGATACTTAGATATTTTCACTTAAGTAGTCTACCTTCAGTTCTGTATCACAGTTTTTTCTCAAATCATGAGGTGGGGGAGACATTCTCCTTTCTCATAAATTTGAGTGAGGGAGGAGGGGAGATTTGTAAATCTCTAGAGGGATATTAGGGTTGTCTCAAACTATTATAACTTTGGATTTCAAGAAAGAACAGGAGGTCTGCCGTGTTTATTTAGGAGAGAATTTGAAATAAGCATCCACAGTGACAAAATTGATCTTCCATATTAAAAAAAAAAACCGAAATGTATTTTTGAGTTCCCGGGCTGTGTCTGTATTGATTTGAATCCACTTTCATCGCTTACAAACAGTGCGGTCCCTCAGAAAAGTGGATGTTTTCTTCTCACAGTGGTTTGTCCCCTCATCCTTTTTGGGCATGAAATGATTGTTCACGTGTCACTTTTTCTTTCCAAATCCCATGCCACCTTCAGACTCTGTGAATAAGTTGAACAAGAATATTTACTACATTTTAACCCTCTAGTGCCCAGGCAGAGAAATACTGGTAGGAAAATTTTGAAAATTCACATACACACTTCAAATGCCACTCAAAATACATATAAACCATTGATTTTGAACAATTTCAATATTGATGAAAAATTTTGGGTCAAATTTGGACCTCCGGGCACTGAAAAATCCGTGCAATATTTGGACCACTGGGTTGTGTGGGTTGCCAGATATGGACCAGTGGGCACTAGAGGGTTAAGAGGACCAGCAAAAAAGGCAACAAATTGTTGGCGTCATTTTGCCCACCATTGTGCCAGAGAAATATATTATGAGAAGATCCTAAATGAGGCAACTCCTCTATGCAACATTTTTGATGCCAGGTGTGTCTTTTTCATGATATGATTATCTCTTTTACTGTAATGTTTTTTATTTTTGTTTCTTTTGCAGCCCAAGAAAAGTACCCGATATGGTTACTTGTATAAACAAGGGGGGTAAGTAGGATTGCTGCTTGGTTGGGGCTACTTGGACAGGCGAGGGAGAAGGGAGGGGGTTGAGTTGTAGAGGAGACACTTCCAATTTTCTCAGAATCTCGGTGCTTAACCTTTACCAAGGAGACATAATTGATAAAGGGGGCTTTGCATGACCATCATGATGATGAAGATTTTATTTTATATTTTATATTTAATTAAGGTGTAGTTCTTAATTCTTCGCTGGGTTGGACAGAACTTTTTAAGTTTTTTTAATGTATTCCAAGACGAAGATGATGATGATACATCTCTATAAATCATGCGAAATATTACCTTGCACGTGGACAAAGACAGTGTTGAATAAAGTGTTGAACTTGTGTGTGCAACATCGTGTCATCGCCTAGGATTAATACAGTCATAAGTCCAAAAATGACTTTAAGGACCTATTACTCCAGCGATTTGAGAGTGTATATATGTAGAGTGCCTTGCATTTGCAGAATGGAAACAACTTATTATTTTTCCTAGGAGATATATTTATTTTCATCTGCCCTGTCCGTCCTGCAGGTACCGAGCCAATAAAGGCTGGAAGAAGAGATGGGTGGTCTTCAATGGGAACAACCTGAGTTACTTTACCAGTAGCACGGTGAGTCTTGTGGAAGATGAAGAAGATGTTACCGTCCTCTTCAGATGACATGGGGGAACTTGTATGAGAGAAGTGAAAGAATTATTTTTTATGTTAAATATATCAATCATATATGGATTATATTTCACTGCATTTTATGTTAAATAATATATCAGTCATATATGGATTATATTTTACTGTATTTTATGTTAAAAATATCAATCATATATGGATTATATTTTACTGCATTTACTTATCCCTGCCATGTGAGGCCTCGTCTTCTGTTCTGTGATGTAGGCTGAAGTGAGTAGAAGTTGTGTGATTCCAATTCAAGAACACACCACCGAAGCCAGTAGAGGTAGTTGCCATGATTAAAGGCTAACAAGCAGAGATGGGCTCATGGGTGCCACATTTTTTTGGGCATGGGTTATAAACTCTCTTTTAGAGGTTGCCGGAGCCAGATTGTGAAAGCCTCTTTGAGCTATTTAATTAAAATTTCTACTCAAACCACAGGAACATTCCGAGATGGCTAAGGCTAGTCTGCAGTCTGGTGCCATCACTGTGCTTGAATTATATACTGTATATAGTGGGGGTCCTTCATTTAGATTTATCACAGTTTAATTTCTATAAAAAGGGGTTAAAGTTTAGCCTTCTTTTGCAGACCACCGACCCGCACAAATGAACTCCTTTGAAGCCATTGGGAAACACTGCCTGCAATGATTGTGTTTTTTACAAATTTGGGAGTGAATTTCACCACTTTTGCTTTTCATGTTATACAATTATTTCTACACAGTCTGCATAAAGGATAGAGTTTATACTCTGCTATTACTGATGTCCTCTGATGTCCAATTTTTGTTGACCAGTTAACCTCCTGCAACCGAAAACAAGAAGTCTCAAATTTTACATGTACTTTTTTTCTGCATTGGATCGTTGTAAAGCTAGTGTTAACCCCTTGACTGTTTTTGTCTGATTTTGCTTATATGACAGTTCGTGGTTCACTATAGGGCAATTCCAGCAGAATGCCATGTCAGTTACGCTAATTTCTGAACAACCCTGACTTAACAGGAACCAGTTTCGGTTTATATCTAAAGAATAGATTCTCCTCTGTTAGAAACTAACAAAATTGATTACGATGAAGTCAACGCTTTTCAGAATATAGCGTAAATGATGTGGCATTTTGCTGGAATTGCCCTATAGCCCTCGGATATTTTTGCTGAAGCCTTTGCTTCTTTGTGCATTTGCAAGTATTTCTGACAGTTGTCTACAATATCCATCCACAGTCCCAGGTGTCCAAGAGAATTATCCCTGTGGAGTGTATGAGCCATGCGGAGACAAGTGTGAAAGTGAGCATTGAGTGATTACATCCTATTAAATTTAAAAGTCTTTCACTTTGCTGCCTGCAAAATGTTTTATTTCATTTGAGTGTTTTTCACGACATTATCCCTTATGTTTCTCGATGGCATTATCCCTTATGTTTCTCGATGACATTATCCCTTATGTTTCTCCATGACATTATCCCTTATGTTTCTCGATGACATTATCCCTTATGTTTCTCGATGACATTATCCCTTATGTTTCTCAATGACATTATCCCTTATGTTTCTCGATGAATTTATCCCTTATGTTTCTCCATGACATTATCCCTTATGTTTATCGATGTTCACAAACAATAGCGTCCTCAGTGAACATCCTCCTCTGTCGAGATCAAAAACACTGTTTAAATTGTCAGTGGTATCATTATAGTTATGGTTAAAAAAGATGAAAATATAGTTTCATATTCTATACCACAACCAATCTAATCACACCACAGTTTGCTAGATCTCAGACTAAAGGTGTACTCTTGTTTCAGGAAAGGATGTGCAGTTATTGCAGTGCTTAGTCAGAAATTTTGTCCTAAGGGCGGTTTCTTTCTTACATCATTATTTATTTGTTACTTGTTTCTGTAAACCACATCATTGCACTCTTGACCTCTCCGTATGTGCACTGTTCCCGGGTTCAGAACCCCACAAACCGTCATTCCACCAATTGTTTTTGTTGTTATCTGGTTGGGGGTCTTTACTTATTCCTCCTGTAGGTTTGCAACGTCTGACTTATTCCTGCATGGTTGTCCAAATAGTGGTATAATACATTCCCATATAGTTTCCAAATAGTGGTACAATACATTCCCAACATAACTGTCCAAATAATAGTATTATACATTCCCACACAGTTTCCCAGACAGTGGTGAAACACATTCCTGCATGGTTGTCCAAATAGTGGTATAATACATTCCCATATAGTTTCCAAATAGTGGCTCAATACATTCCCCACATAACTGTCCAAATGATAGTATTCTTATACATTCCCACACAGTTTTCCAGACAGTGGTGAAACACATTCCTGCATGGTTGTCCAAATAGTCATAGTGGTACAATACATTCCCATATATTTTCCAAATAGTGATACAATACATTCCCCACATAACTGTCCAAATAATAGTATTCTTATACATTCCCACACAGTTTTCCAGACAGTGGTGAAACACATTCCTCCATGGTTGTCCAAATAGTGGTATAATACATTCCCATATAGTTTCCAAATAGTGGTACAATACATTCCCCACATATCTGTCCAAATAATAGTATTATACATTCCCACACAGTTTTCCAGACAGTGGTGAAACACATTCCTGCATGGTTGTCCAGATAGTCATAGTGGTATAATACATTCCCATATATTTTCCAAATAGTGATACAATACATTCCCCACATAACTGTCCAAATAATAGTATTATACATCCCCACACAGTTGTCCAGACAGTGGTGAAACACATTCCTGCATGGTTGTCCAAACAGTGGCATAATTTATTCCCACATAGTTGTCCAAATAGTGGTATAATACATTCCCACATAGTTGTCCAAATAGTGATATAATACATTCCCACATAGTTGTCCAAAAAGTGGTACAAATCGAAAGAACTTGTTGCCTCCATTTCCTCACACTCTTTTTCTTTTGTCTCTTTCTCTTACTTTCTCCCATATTGTCTTCTCACTGAAAATATATAGTATAATTTACATATACAGTGAAGTGCACTTTATACGGGCATGCTCAGTGCGTACTCATGGATACTGAGTACAGTATTTTTAGTCCTGATTTTTCTTATCTTAGGGTATGTGTATGGTTAATATATATTCCTATTAATAAGTACTTTTGGTCAGTCCCAAGATATATGTATTATCCATGCTCCAATGTACTCATTCACCACTCTTTTTGTACATATTTCTTCACAGGACACGGACAAGAACAGTTTCAAGTTCAAAGTGGTCACCACTCTGAAAGACAGAGTGTTTCTCTTCTCTTCAGAAACCCTAGGTAGAATGTCATGACTTCTGTTTTTCTTACATACAGATTTGTCTGAGATTACTTTAAATTTTTGATTAGTTCATGCAGTTGATGCTAATAGATATCACACTTCCTGATATATCAGCATGTGCCAGACTGCCCGTCCTAATCGATGAAATTCGACCTATGCAGCAGAAAACTAGGAAGTTCCAAGTCAGATGTCTGACAGACTAACGCCAAACTAACAGACCAATGATGCCAGACTGTTTTGTGTTTTAAGTCAGACAAAACCTGCTCTGGTCCAGCAGGAACAGATGTTTGTCAGACCAAATTATGTCAAACAACACGTTGACCATTGTTTACAAGTTTACATAATGTCACTGGATTCAGAATTGTCACAGTCTAAAAGAAGGTTTATCAGCTTATTGGATATCTGCATAAGTAACAGTCATCAGATTTCAGTAATAAAGTCATGTTATAATTGTTGAATCCTATTTTTTCTTTATCTTAGACGATTGTCTGAAATGGGCAAGTACAATTATGGCTGCCATTACCGAACACAAGGTGAGTCATTGTGCCAGAAAATCAAGTTTTTTTTTTCAATGTTAGGTTTAAGTGTTTAGTTGGCTAAGATGGATCATCTTTGATCTTTTCCATTTCAGCCAATCCATCAATCAATCATTTGCGGGCATCATGCTTCATCTTGCCCTGTCTTGAATTTCATGTAAACGTGTTACTTAAGCTTTAGAATCCTCCCCCCTTGGGCCTGAATTATTTTTGTCAGGAAGTTCAGCCTTAATTTCTGTAGTCTAGGAGTTTCAGAGAGTAACTCGTCTTATCGACATTATTGTTATTACTGATGGTCACTCCACATTAACCAGTCTGGTTGTATGGTTGTGTGGATGGGTGGGTCAGTTGATCAGCCAGTTGGTTGGTTTATCTGTCATTCAGTTGGTCCTACTTATAGCCCCATAGAGAAGGTGCCTATTCGGAGACTTCTGAAATAACCCAGAAATAGTATGTTTAGATGAAGAATGCAGGGATGATTGTTTTTGACGCAATAATCTCTAATCTGTTTTCAGGTTTAAAGCAGTAAGCTAGGTTTAACCCTCTAGTGCCCAGGCATAGAAATACTGGTAGGAAAATTCTGAAAATTCACATACACACTTCAAATGCCACTCAAAATACATATAAAACATTGATTTTGAACAATTTCAATATTAAATAGGTGAAAAATTTTGGGTCAAATTTGGACCTCCGGGCACTGAAACATCCGTGTCATATTTGGATCACTGGGTTGTATGGGTTGCCAAATATGGACCAGTGGGCACTAGAGGGTTAAAGAAGGTAATTTGGAGTTAACGTAATCACAATGGTTTTTTTTAGTTCTGGTACTAAAACAGTGCACTGCCCCCAAATATACTGGATCTGTGGGTGTAGAGGGTGTGAGTTCTCTTGTCCAGTTCTATATCTGTCTGTTTTTCTCATTTTTCAGCGAGCAACAAATGGTTCACAACATGCTCCTGAGAAACCAGACAAGGAGGTGAGTTACTGCCCCTTGTAAGATCCCAATAATGGTTTGTGACACCTATTAGAAGGGCAGATCACTGATTGTCTACAACCCAATTAATCCGCTAATATACAAAATTCCCCTTTTTTGGGGCCCTGCCAGCCAGTGTTAGGGTGTAGAAATGTGTAAAATGACCTGTGATCTAATTAAAACATCCAATTTTAAAGTTTCAGGTACAATTTGAGCCTTCTAGATAAAAAGATAAAATGTGTAGACCTGTGTATTCGCACGCAGTCAAAACCAGCCAAATGAAAATTTGGGGACCAAATCAGAATTTGAGGTGATCTTTTTCAAAAGACATTTGGGAAAAATTTTGGGCGTTGACCCCCCTTTTTCTTCCCGTTAAAAGATCGAGCAAAAGAAGTACTTTAACCTCCATGGAAGAAATTTCCCAAATCACTGTGGTATATTTAGAATAACGCAAAATGTTAATAGGGCCAAAAGAAGAAACAACAATAGGTGTCAAAGACCTAATGCTGGTATCGGCAATTTATGCCGTGTCGTATTTCAGATGTTTACAAAGAAAAACAAAAACATTTGGAATTTGAACTTCAGTAATAATGTGACTGTAGGTCCAGCTGCATCCTATACAGCACAGATGAGTTGGAGTTTCACTTGTGACTCTAACCACTTTGTCCCAATTGGACATGTAACTGACCTAAAATACAGAATATGACATAACTATGATACATCTTCTGGTCTGACATTAGTTCATTCTTTCAATCAATCTTACTAAAACACATGTCACTCAATTGAAAGTCAGTTAAACAACTTGTCAAATAAACACAAATGGTAAGCGCAGTTGTCAGTATTATTTGGCTAACCAGTTCCAAGCCATCGTATATATGAAACAAAAAAAACGAGGCTCAAACTTGTGATGGTCATGACTTGATTATTTGTTTAGCGATTGACACGAAATCGTGCAGGTGGATTCCTTTTGCACCGAAAGTGTTCCTGTTGTTGTGTTTTCAAATTTGAGAGTCTTGACATTGGGGCATTTTATGTGTTTGAAATTCATTGTGTTTGTGATATAGTTACCCAGTTGAGGTTGGTGGGGGCAGAAATAAAACCTGACCTGGAGAGAACATTGGATAAGTTCACCCAAAAATTAAGTTCAGATTAAGTTCACTTCATTATGGCCAAGAAACAGAAGCCCTAAGATTAAGTTTAGACCTGTTCTATCAAAATTGAGTAGTTTTCAGATTAGATTGTTTCCTGTTAGTTTTAAAAGTCAGCATCCATTTCTGTGTTAACAGAAATTTAGGTAGAAAATTAAAGTTCAGATCAAGCATCCAAATTAGCTACAATTCAGATCCAGATCAGTTCATCCAAAATAGCTACAGTTCAGATCCAGTTCATCCAAAATAGCTACAGTTCAGATCCAGATCAGTTCATCCAAAATAGCTACTGTTCAGATCCAGATCAGTTCATCCAAAATGGCTACAGTTCAGATCCAGATCAGTTCATCCAAATTAGCTACAGTTCAGATCCAGATCAGTCCATCCACAATAGCTATTAAGCTCAGATCAAGTTCATATGAACATTGAACTGAACTTAAGTTCACAAACTCTGCTGGCAGAGACATTGTAGCAAGAGAAAACTACATCAAAGTGCATGTCTCATGAATGTCTGTTTTTTCCTTGGTCTGGCAGGGGTTCATCAAGTTCAGCATGAAGAACATGAGGATGAAGAGATACTATGTGACCATCACGGGGAAGATCTTGTGCTTCTTCCAAAGCTTTGAGGTGAGCTTGAAATGTGGTGATTAGAAGTCCAAGGGCTATTGTATTCTTATAAGATGCTTGGACCATTAGAGTCTGTGAAAGTGTGTCAGAGTCCTGGGTAAACACTAGGCTCATACATGGAAGTTGGGGAACAACATTTAGGCAGTAGATATTCATTGTTCATTGTTCAGGGTTGCAACATCACTGCACTCCGGGCAACCCCATAGGTGCTCCGTTCCCCGATCCAGGATCCAGCAAAGAGTCCATCTACATTTAGGCAGTAGATATTTAAGGTTTTAACTGTTATAAAGTTAGTGTCCCTTGTAGTGTAGTGGCAGTGCATTCAAACTTGCAAGCTGACAGCCCCTGGGTTTGATCCCCGGCAGGAACAGTAAATTTTCTGGCGTTGAGGTTTTTCAGACTTTCTTCTCAATGTTGATCTCTCATGGTAATTTGATAAAATTCCTCGTTGCACACTTTCCAGATAATATCAGTTCGGGCTCACATTCCTTCCCTCTAGTGATAACAAATTGCAATCTGTACCTTAACCACCTGGTAACATAATGTTAAAACATGCAGATTTTCTAAGTCTTCCCAACATTTTTCTTTTTCCTCGACAGGACTATGAGATGGGCTCACCAATCCATGAGATTGACATGAAACTCGGCTCAGTGAAGGTCAAAGAACACAAGAAGCTACAGCTCTGGATTCATTATGGCCATTTTGAGTAAGTTGACCTGCTCTCTAGATCTTCCCCAGGCTCCATAATAATACTGCTACAAGGAGTAGTGGTGGTAAGCTTTCGCCTGTCAACAGTCAATTCTGGTCTCGTTGACACATATTGTTGATCAGAAGAGAGGAGGCCAGCGCTGTTGTGGCTTCATTTTCATTCAGGGTCCCCTCGCCCCCACCCATTCACCCATCTCCTTCCAGAACTGACTTTCCTTATCCACTAGACTTGCTGGTATCTCATAACGGCTGATATAGTGTTGAAGTGTATAATCTTTACCAAGAGGAATTAAAACACATTATCCTTACTCAGGTCAGATTTGTATGCCATGAACAGTTGATTTCAGTTGACCTGAATACACTCTTTATCTTTCATGAATTGTATTTCAGTAATGTTGCAGTTGTTTGTTAAAGTAGTCAGAATTCACCAGGAATAAAATCCTTTGTGACAAGAGTTTAATGACTGCAATTAACATAAAAATGGCAAATTAGACATGTTCAATGAGGACAAAAAAAAACAAACAACAACAACCCATGTCCTATAGAATCCGCAAGCTCACAGACAGTAAATGCCACTTCTTCTCTTACCTACATGTACTTCCATCATAACTATAGTTTCACATAAGGGGCACATCAAGAGAAAAGTTTTTTAAGAGCATTTGCATTTTCTGACACAAGGTCTGTAATAAGGTATAGCAAGGACTATAAGTAGGTGTGAAAATAATGAAAATAAAAATATGACTTTTATTTACCCCATCGGGAAATTGGTTTATAATGTCAGTTATACATCTCATTCATAATACAAATACACAGAGCAATAAACATCATACCTGTAGATACATAATATTACAAATGAAATACATAATAAAAGTCATTGCTGTCCTCCGCTGTGCAGCACCCTGGTACCCCCGGGTCTAAAGCCAGATACTCATTAACACCTGAGTCATGTAGGGAAATGGAAGGAAATGTCTTTCCATTGGATACTACAACATAAACCAGCTGACCCGCAAGTCAAACATGCAAACCTTAGACTTGACGGTGTTCTGTTTGTAGGTAGGACTCACAAACTGCACGGCCACACCGTATAAATGTAAGCTCCGTTGTAATATGATGTAAGCTGAGTCGGGATTGCTACAACATCCTGGATGAAATCCTTGCATGTTAAGTTTCAGTTTCCTCAAGTTTTATTCAGTTCTTCCCACAAGAGCATTGTTTTCAGTCATGGATTTGTCTTTTGGTGTTTTTTTTCCTGTTTTTTTTTTTTCACTGCTCAGCTTGTCATCGAATCAGTCTTAGCCTTTTTCAGTTTGAACCTTGTTTCTGCTTCTTTCAGTTTGACATTTGAAAGTGATCAGGAAATGCAGCATTGGCGGATGGCCATGGAAGATGCCATCGCAGAGGGACTTGCAGATGACACGGTTCTGAAGAAAGTTTATGAGAATATGAGCAATCAATTTTGTGCTGACTGTTCTGCCCCTAGTAAGTCACAATTCCAGCTGTCATGTGTTATCTTATCTTTCACCGCACCAGTTATCTTATGGTGTCCAATTCAGCAAGCCTTACCTCTTGTTTTCATGATTTAAAATACTTTACGGAGTTCTTGACATATTTAAAAATTTGATGTGCCCATGGTGTAAGAACTATTATAAACCATAATTTTGACATAGTGTGGTCATGATCATTGAGGCCTGTCTTGAACTCTAACATTTTTGAGACTAACGTGTTGCACAGATCCAGTATAGAGGTATTTACCTTCCTCACAAAGAATATATTATGATAAGTATGCATTTTTGCTTACATAGAGTTTACTTATTCTTCTGTTGTATAAATTACTGAGTTCCATCTGAATAGCAAGTTAATGGCATAGTGTTGAGTCCATAAACTTGAAATTCATACTTAATTATGAGGTATTCTTGTTATTGAGGTGTTTAGTATCCAGGTTCAGAATTTGGTCCCCTAGTGATTTGGGGAAATTTTCAAAAGATGAATGCTAACATGGTGGCTTTGTCTTTGGAATTGGAAAGAACTCCATCCTTGATACTAGAAATTAACCAGCCGTTAAATCAGGACTGCTATTTACACATGTAGAAAACTGTAATATTTTGTTGCTGTTTATAGTGTCGTTGTTATTACTGTGTATATTGTATTGAGGCCACACAAAAGACAGAAAGAAAATTAAAGAGAAAGAACTAAGCATTGCTAACACCAGGTTCACATAATTAAGAATCTCAGCTAAAAAATGATTTTACAAAAATGAATAATATCCAGGTTCAGCTGTGCAAAATATCTTTGACAATGTCCCTTTACAAAATACCCTTGACAATGTCCCTTTACAAAATACCTTTGACAATGTCCCTTTACAAAATACCTTTGACAATATCCATTTACAAAATACCTTTGACAATGTCCCTTGCTTTCACTGCAGATCCTCACTGGGCGTCCATCAACCTTGGCATCGTGTTGTGCAAGAACTGTGCTGGAGTGCACCGTATGTTTGACTACAGGGTCAGTAAAATTAGGTCACTCAGAATGGATACCAGGGTATGGACACCTAGTCTCATTGAGGTAAGCACCACAGGTGAAATTGATCCACTTTCTGGTGTGAAGTTTGACTTTCTGGTGTGAAGTTTGTGGACTGAATACAGTACAGCTACAGATGGTATATATATATATTTTTTTTTTTTCATGTTTGGGTAGGTGCATAAGCAGCAGGCACATGAACAAGTGAATGAGTAGGTGATGTTAGTGGGTAAGTAGGTAGGGGAGTGAGGTTGGGAAGGAAGATGGTACAGAAGGAAGGAAATAGGGAATAGCATGGAATAACAGATAACAAATGAGAGGTGGGTGGGATGCTGTTAGAGAAGTATTTTAATGGTCTGTGATGATAGAAGTTTGAAAACCCATGATAGTTATCCTAAAGAGTATCCTAACAGACAGTCTCACAAGTTCTTTGTCCGTGTTTTCCATTCCCAGCTTATGGTCACAATTGGGAACGCAAATTCCAATGCCTTCTGGGAGTTTGAGCTGCCAGCAGGTGAAAAGATTCCAGCTGCAGAAACCATGGACAAGAGGAAAGATTTTATTACCAAGAAATATAAGATGAAGAAGTTCTGCAACCTCCATCCTTTGGCCAATCAGGGTCCTGTACTGGGAGAGGTAAGTGTGTTGGATGTTAGGAAGTTGTGGTTATTCTTGACCACTTTAACATACTGATTTGTGTCTGGGCTTGACAACCTATATCAGAACTGGATCAGAGATGAAGTCTGAACCCTGCGGACTGAGTGCCTTTTTATCCAAGCAGAAATCAGCCGCCAGCAGTATTTGAACCCAGGACCTTTTACATGAAGGGACAACCACTTTACCTCTTGGCCACTCTGTGTCTGAAGATACTCTCTAATATTAAGTTTCATCATCATATTAGCATAGTGTTGATATGAATGAACAGTGAATGAAAGAATCAATGGATGACAAATTATGGAAATTCAGATATTGAATTCACTGACTATCGTGTATTTACATTATGTTTCTACACAACAGTCCGTGAATTCATTACCTGTATTTCACTGATTTGTTGTCTGCTGATACTTTCATTCACTGTTCGTTTCATCACCACCATGCTAACAAGATGATTAAACTTAATACTAGAGAGTTTCTTTAGACGCAGAGTGACCAAGAAGTAGAGTGCTTGTCCCTTCATGTGGGTGATCCTGGGTTCGAATATTGCTGGCAGCTGATTTCTGCTTGAAAAAAACGGCACCCACTTGGCAAGGTCCAGATTTCATCGGCCTTAGATCTAAATCATAGCAAAGTAGGCCTGTCAGTTTGGTCCAGAAGTAGGAAAGAAAAGAAAAGAAGAGAAAATAGGACTTTTATTTCCTCCCGTGGGGAAATTGGTTTGTATGTGCCTTACAATGGTTTACATCTCACTCATAATACAAACACATGAAACGCTATATACTATACCTATAAATACATAATATATTACGAATGAAATACATCACAAAGTTATCGCTGGTCGCCCAAGGTGCAGCACTATGGTCCCCCTACTCTAAAGCCATATAAGCAGGTTAAACACAGTAACCGTTTTATTTAAAAATATAGTATAGTCATGTCATCTTGTCTTAAAAACTTGTTTTGACCTTATTCACAGAGGCATCTTCATTCATAGCAATGTTCTTGAAATCTAACATACAGCACAGACCATGTTGTGGCACAATGTGAAACAGTTGACTCCACTTTATTGTAACCCCTCGGGAGCTTGGAAAACATTGTGATTAAAAGAAAATGCAATAATCAAGTGGACATCCAATAAAAAAAATGCAGTATTCTTTAATCTGTCAGTGATGCTATTAAGTTGAAATGAAGTGCACTGTACTCATCTTTGATTCAATAATCAGTGTGGTAATTTTATCCCCTCTTGTCCAGGAACTCTTGCACACTGCCAGCACAGACAATGTCTTGGAGGTTATGAAGATTTTGTTTTCTGGAGCTGATGTAAGTAAAAAGTAGTGTCTCGATGGTTCATGTCATATGACACATTAAAAACCCTTGCACATGTTTTTCTGTGTCTTCCAGTACCTTTCCATATGAGTATGTTCTTGATTCATTAACTACTATATTAATTTAACACAATTATAATGATGATAATAAGCACATAGCTTTCTTTCATTCTTGCTTTTCTTTCTTTCTTTCTTTCTTCATTTTTTTCTTTCTTTCTCTTTCCTTTCTTTCTTTCTTTCTTTCTTTCTTTCTTTCTTTCTTTCTTTCTTTTTCTTTCTTTCTTTTCTTTTTCTTTCTTTCTTTCTATCTTTCTTTTCTCCCATCCTTTTTTTTTTGTCTTTCATTCTTCCTTACTTCCATTCATTCCTTCCTTTCTGTTTTACTCTTTCTCCTCTTTTCATCCTTATTTTATTTTATGTCTCATTTGTTCCCTTTCTTCTCATTGCTCTTACTTCCACTGTACGAGTCCATCTTTCTCCCTTCTTTCTCTCTGCCTATATTTCATATATTATTTTGGTATGCCTGTTGCCCTCAATTATTCTGAATATTCTTTCTATTTCAGGTACTGTATAGGAAGGACAGGAATAGCCCAACAGGTAAGCCAAGACAATTACCGTTAACTGTTTATGTATTCCTTTATCGTATCAGTGATTTGCATAACTGCCATCCGTTAACCCCTCAGGCTGTGCACTGGTCTGTTCACTGGATGGTCATCATTGTGTCAACAGAGCAAGGCTCCTCAGTTTTCTTAGTGACATACTCCATGATGCCTGTAGACAGTCTAACATACACTTTTCTTATAATCATACATCTGGCGGTTATGAAGTAATATAAGATTAATCAGCCGACTTCTATTTCCATTGATATATTCAGATTTTGTGTACCCTGTACTCTGTGGAAATTTTATGGTGTAGCTCCCAGGGTAGGCTGCTTCAGCTTTATAACCCCTGAATAAGATCCTTGAGATGATGAGGATGGACAGGGCTGTGAAATTTTTACGAGCAAATGAGGCTTTGCTAATATCTGAGCCTGTAATACGCACACAAAGTTTAGCTCATAAGAACAGTGACTTACAACGTAAATTAATGTTGCAGTTCATTCAGCAAGTTTGTCATATTAATTCAGCTTGGAAACAGGTGAATGGATAGCAGTGCTTGGAAGTTGAATGCAGTATTGTTCTTGTTGCTCTCACTACACAGAAAGAAGACTTAAAATTTCTCATCAAGTTTTGAATGAAATGACTCAAGAATTATAGAAAGCCAGTATAGTAGAAGATACAGTCAGTTACTTGATATTAATGTAAACTTTTAGTACAAGATATGAATCGTTAGGAAATAGGAGCTAGGCAGAATAGGGTATCTTATGATTTTATCCACATATAGGCATATTTATAATAGAGCATGTTGAATTGTGATCAGACTGCAGATATCGCACTGTTTGAAGTAAGTTAATGTGTATGAAGAGCTTGGTATTACTATGTCAGTTTCAGAAGAAAAAAGAAACTTGCTGTTATCCAGAAAAGTTTAGATCATTAATATTTTTTTTATTATAAAGAAGCAAATAACCTAACTGATAAATTTTATGTTCTAAAAAATGTTGTTTTTTTTTTTTATCTTTTATTCATTTATTATTAGGCCATAGGCCAAACACAACTTTGCAATTTTCATTGACACAAAATGCAACATCATAAGAAAGGAAGAAAAAAATGCAACCATGACGTAAAACCTGTCAGCAAGACACAATCCCACCATGTACAGCAGATTTTTCAGCCATAACATACTAAATGCCTTCCAGTCAATAACCNCCCCCCCCCACCCCTCTAAAAATTGCATTCCTTTGCTATTTACTTTCATTGTGACAATCCAGATCCTTCTTGAATGCACTTCTGTAAGAGCTAAAGTGTTTAATAATCAATAATAAGCAGTTGTGATATGCTGTGCTATCTGCTGGAGTGAGCGGAGAACACAGGGCTTGGCCCAAGGTGCCATGATGCCAGTCATTAAGTGTCATAAATGTACTGCATCTTAGTACTAGATGCTTGTGATAATGCTTCAGACTGTGTTACTAAATGCCTGTGAAAATGTTTTTGGATTGCATTCCTTATTTTGATCCCCATTTTCTGTGTTTTCCAGCCTACGAAGTGGCCAAGGAACATGGTCAGAGACTGGTCATGGTGAGTAAACTTGGATATCTAGCAAGTCTTTAGATGCTAAAGACTATTGTTTCCCCACCAGTTTGCACATTTTGCTTGTTTACTGTGATGTCAGCTGTGTTGGCTAGGGATTCTAGTGCTTTTCGTCAAAGATAGTATTAAATAAACAAGACAATAATGACAATAGGACCTTAATAATGAAAAATAAAGAAGAGAGGACTTTTATTGACACTGTTGGGAAATTGATTGACAATGCCATACAGTGTTATACATCTCGATCACATTACAGATTCATAGAACAGCACACATCATACATGTGAATTTTTAATATTACATATGATACACGTAAAAAGTCTTTGCTGGTTGTCTGCAGTGTAGAGCCTTGGTCCTTCCATCTCTAAAGCCAGATACATATTTACACTAGAGTAGAGGGAGGGAAAAGGAGTAATGTGTCCTTCTCAAGAACACTACAACTTGAAATGCCTGGCTCATGAGTCGAAGACACAGGTCTTAAACTTGACAGTCTTCATTTTCTGAATGTGATTCCCAAACCACGTGATCACACTGCATTCCCAATACCGTACAATGTTATACATCTCATTTTATAAAACATGTAAACATAGAAAAAAAATATTTTGTTTGCAGTGTTTTTCTGCAGTTTTAAGGATTTTGTTATAATATATACATACAGTGTAATCCTACTTTCTTGCAGTTCTTAGATTCTGCACTTCCTGTAGTGCCCTATGTATATTCATCACTTCTAGTGACAGTTTCATTTTCAAGTGGTGCAGTTAGCAGCATTTTTACACTCATACATAAACATAGAAGAGTGTACATATAAATGCACAATATTACAAGTGAAATCAATAGCAGTCATTGCCAGTCACCACAGTACAGTGCCATGAAAGCCTGAGGATGATTAGATGATGTAATAGAAATCTCTGTGTGGTTTACTGCATCTGGATGTCTTATGTGGAAATAAGAAAACCCACACTGGTTTGAGGTGAAACTAGGACATTGTTACCCTAAGAAGTAAAATTCACTGCAAAAATATATTATCAGAGTTTTCGCATAGTGATGAAAGAGCAAAATCATGATTTTTTCAGGAGAGCAATTTAAAGATTTTCGTTTTCTCAAAGGCATTAAGATTTTTTCTTATTCGACACCTTAATATCTTGAAAACTATAAATAGCAGCACACAGCGCTTCTTCAAGGTTACAGAGGTATCAATACTATGTAGTTTTATGCAAAAAAGCGAAAACTGAAAAACTGTGGTATTCGTCACTTTGCAAAAAATGTAACGATATGTGTGCTTATTGAACAGGATTTTCATAATGTTTTATTTCTATCTTCAACAGGAGCTCCTGTATCAGAATGGAGGGGATCGTAAGTAAAATTTTGCTGTTATTATGTTAGGGAAGATCAATTAAATTTATCTTTTCCTGATTACACCTCTTCTCCTGAGACCTGATGGTACATATCAAATACTGTTTATGGCCTACAACCCCCACTGGATGAAACCAGTAGATTTTATTACACGGCATTGAACAGAAGGGCTAGAGCCTACCTGGTGCTGAACAGATAAAGAAAAGAAAGAGGAATCTATTCCTATTGGCTGAGAGCTTGTTCACTTCCATGTAATGTCATCTCCTCTGTGACTGCCTTTATGAATCTGTGCAGCAAATCTTATTTGCACGCCTGAGGCTTAACAATATCAAAGCTCAACTACTCCCACCAAATCCTGGTAAATCCAACACCCTGTGCAGCAGCACCACTCAGCTGAACACCTCTTACACGTCTGTTAACATCGCACTGAGCCAAAGGAATAGAGCTCAAGCACTTCTGGGTCAATAACAACAACAACAATAACAGCAAGAGTTATAACAACAACAACGGTTATAACAACAATATGTAATATCAGAAGGATCTGTGCTCTTGCAAATCGTTCATACCACTGTGACAGCCTGGACAGGTATTTGGAAATATGTCATGGCATAATTTAACCCTGACTGCAAGAGAGTGAGTTTATCTGTATCATCACTCTCCTAAGAAATGGCTGTAAGTCATATTTCACGCTTCTGAGAGAATGCAGGGGAAACAGTTTCATGGCAAAAAAGAAAAGAGTCAGTATGTATGTTTGCAACTGCTATTATGGCAGGGAAAATATTGGTGTTTTTTATTTGCTTTTAAAATATCTCCATAGGCCCTATATCATAAACACCATGGTACCCCTATTCAAATAGAGCGTGCTTCTAAGTCATAACACAGTGACAGTGTGTTTGTCTTTTCTAAACCCTAGGCTTTGATATTTGTAACTTTCTTAATGCCAGTACTGACGATCAGTGTCAACTTATTTTATTACAGCTCAGTCACTAGTGGACGATGTGACAGATGAGGTAAGACATTCACTGTATTCTCATCTTACGATAAAACGGGGTTGGCATTTCTTATTAATGTCAGTGTCCAATTCGAAACCACGTCTTTCATTTTCTGCACCATCTTTGCTTTCAGTCATCTTTGTATAGTATTGAAGCGTCTGTCACAGTTTGAGTGAGTTCATCTTGAGTCTTCCTTCTTGCTCATCCGTCTGATTCAGTGATAATCGCTGTAGTCCGACCTCCAGAAGAGTGCTTAAGCTGTTAGCTTTACACAACAGAAAGAATCACAACTGAAGAATGCTAAAGCTGTTTAGAGAAATACAGAGACACGTCAGAAGAACGCTAAAGCTGTTTAGAGAAATACAGAATCACAACAGAAGAATGCTAAAGCTGTTTAGAGAAATACAGAATCACAACAGACAACTGCCAAGCTGTTTAGAGAACTGCAGAATCATGACAGAAGAAAGCTAAAGTGGTTTTAAGAAATACAGAATCACAAGAGAAGAATGCTAAAGCTGTTTAGAGAAATACTGAATTACAACAGAAGAATGCTAAAGATGTAAAGAAAGATTAACAGTCACAAGCTTGTGAAATATCGAGCCAGTATTAATATTGCCTAAAACAGACATGACTGCTTAGGTATTTTTTTTTGCTCAGGCCCTGTCAGAGGGGAAGACATTTTACATTGATGATGAGCACAAGTTGTTTAAATAGTTAGAGCCTACTTTGCTAATAGATGTATCAGTATTTGTTTGGTTTTCTATTCTCAGAATCGTCTGAGAGAAGATGTAAGACTTCAAGGTTTCCTCAACAAGACAGGACCAGTGGGACGAAGTAAGAATCCTGCACAGAATGAAATGTTCTCAACTAGATCATCATGAAATAGCTTCATGTTCCTCATTGTCTTCCCATGTATTCATCTCCCTCCCTCCCATTGTCTCTGTCTCTCTTTATTTCTTTATTTCTTATGATTATTAATGGAACATGTTTATGTAATTTTTTGATAAACTGACAGCAGTTAAGTTTAATCAACAAATGAATTCATCATCCAGGTACTGTGCTAAGCTGTTGTGCAGTACAATGGCAACAAACGCATTGAAAAGAGAAAGTTGTGATTTGTCACCTGATTGACGAGTAGCAATAGAAGAGAAGCAACCAAATACTTATGAAAAATATCAGAATAAGTATAAAATATTTTTGTAAAATTCCCCAGCCTTTGAAAAAAGATGGTGCATACTGGAACATGGTGCTCTGACCTATTATCTCAATGAGAAGGTAATGTTACTTTTTAGTCATTGTGGTTGTTCTTCTTGGTAGTGATGGTGGCTGTTGAGCTTGTTGTTGTTGTTGTTGTTGTTGTTGTTGTTGTTGTTGTTGTTGTTGTTGTTGTTGTTGTTCTTCTTCTTCTTCTTCTTCTTCTTCTTCTTCTTCTTCTTCTTGTGGTGCTTTTTCTATCATCGCTGCTGTTATTTTCTGACTTAAAGTTAACTAACTAGTTGGGTAAGTTTTGTGACTTCGCTTCTCCCAGTCAATTTTAGCTTGAAAGTTACTTCCTGTTGGCTGCAGCACATTGCTTGTTCACCAAAAAACAAGAAGTATTTTCACAAGAACAGTTCAGCTGTGTCATTTACGAAACATTCACTCCAGTGTGCCATGTTTTGTTTTTAGAATGTCTTCAACTGGAGCCAATAAATGAGAAGGGCATGTTCATTAATTACCTAACAGTTCATGTAGTATACAAATCTTTCACCTCTTCTTCTGACTTTGAACTCCTTTTCTCTCAGAGTACTGTAATATACAATCTTTCACCTCTTCTTCTGACTTTGAACTCCTTTATTCTCAGAGTACCACTTTCAAGGGTTCTATTGACAGGAAGGACATATTCATGATACAAGCGGTTGAGAGTGACAGGTACGTTTTCATACGAACATCATCATCTAGCTTTACTTCTCTTTAACTCTTAGTGTGCCAAGTTCATTTCCTTCAGTGCCATATCGGTTTGAAATGCAGTGAAAACAATTCAACATCTTCAGATGTGTTACGATTTTACTGTCGCCGTTTAGCAGTGCATCTGTTTAACATCAGTTGAGACCAGCATTAATTGACAATGCTAGATCCATCACCAGTGTGAGTGATTGGCACAGTGAGGGGTTAGAGGTCAGTGATGTCAGTGTCACATGATTATTAGTTATTTGTGTTTGTTATTTGTTTCTGGAAATCACATCATTGCATTCAGGACCACTCCACATATGCCCTGTTCCCCAGTTTAGAACCCAGCAAAGAGTCATTCTACTCACTGTCTCTTTTTTTGGTCCGTTTGTGGCTCTTCCTTGCCCGTCCTGCTAGGTTACAACTTCTGCCTTCTCTTTTGTATTCATTCATTTCCAACATTCTCTGTAAATTCTATAACCCAGACATTTATTTAGACATGAAACAGTAAGAGCAAATGTGGTATCTCATGTCATTCCATTATTTTATAAAAATCAAAGTGGGCTTTGTGTCCTATCCAGTACTAACTGGTTATATGGTGTTTATTCAGGCATTCATTCTTGATGATAGAGTATTTCATTATAGAGACCGTCCATGTTGATTTATTTTTTTTATTTAATGTCAGGCTTTTATTAGCTTGCAAGATCTTTGCCACTGCATTGTTTGTATTGGCAGCTGATCACACTCAAACACACTTGTTATGAAATATATAGAACTTTCAAAATTGTTTTATGTTGAGCATATTTCATGACATCCATAAGCTGATCTACCCTAGTTAGCACTGTAAGATTTACAAAGTATTTCAAAATAGCACAAAGGATTTTTATAACAATTCGTGTTCAAATGTAGGTATACTTTTATCACACATATAAAAAGTTGGGTATGAGGAAGTTGTAATATCTAATCATGAGTAAGTAAGGTGATGTATTATCTTATCTGAACTGTTGTAAATAATGATTGTGGAAAGGGAAGCTATTTTATAGACCAGGAAGTTGCATTGCTTCATAGGTGATACCATGATCATCATTTGATATGTAATCAGTTCTTACACCCAGAAGATGCACACACTTGTGACATATATGTGACTTTGAAAGTTAATGGAAGTTACTGGACAAAGAAATGGTTGTGGTATTTACTGTTCTTTAGAGCAGTTACCTTATTAAGACAAGGAAATGGTTATGGTATTTACTGTTCCTAAGGGCAGGTACCTTATTAAGACAAGGAAATGGTTATGGTATTTACTGTTCCTAAGGGCAGGTACCTTTTTAGGACAAGGAAATGGTTATGGTATTTACTGTTCCTAAGGGCAGGTACCTTATTAGGACAAGGCAATGGTTGTGGTATTTACTTTTCCCTATAGAAGTTGTCCCACCCGGACAAGAAAGTGCTTGTGATTTTTGCTGTTCCGTAGATCTATTGTCCTACTCAGACCAGGAAATAATACTTGCAGGGCTATTTAGTAAAATCATCACCACTGCTATATTAGTGAGGACCTGAATCCTAAAATAATGACCTATGTTAATATGAAGTTAAGAAACATCTTTGCAAATTCTGGCGAGCCTCAGAGGAGAGAGTAGAGGATTAGCTGTAGGGTGATTGCCATTTTATTCATTACAACAGTCTGTATTCACTGGTTTATAGGTAGCAGATTTCCACATTACCTTCCCATGAGTGGTGTGAGCTACTGAGAACCAGAGTGAACTGTCTGCTATGAGACCTCATAGGCAGTTCTACAGGCCTTATAGTTACGAACACATGCAGTGATTGATCTGTCGGGCCATTAGCACAGTCACATACATGTGATTTATTTTCAACGATGCATGGATTAAGGAGCTAATGTAAAGACTGGTTTCACTGCTGCGGACTTTTTGTTAGTAACAGCTGTGCTTGTCTGGGATAAAACTCCTCAAGAGAGGGCCCTTATCAGATTTATTTCAGTCCTGTTTGTTTGTACCTCAAAGGTTTTTTGGCTTTGCTTCGTGAATTTGGTTGTGAGTTACATTGAATATAGAATGCTATTCCGATTTCTCCCACTTGCATTAACATAGCATGATGTTTATGATGTATCCAGGATTGGGTACCCATTCGAGGTGAGCACAGGCTTAAAAGACAACAGGATCTTCACATTCTCATCTGACTGCAAGGATGAATCTGGGGAGTGGGTCCGCACCATTGCCAAGGTAAGAGCTGCCCACTAGCGTTACTGAGAACCATATGACATGTTTGCATTCCGGGTACAATTGTTGGATTTTCTTTGCATACCTATGTTGTTGTTGGTTTGTTTTTTTTCTTATAGTTATAGTTGACAAACGGATGCATTGTGACATACCTCTGGAATTCAGTTTGCATTGAATTACAGTGGTCCCTAATTGCTTCAAATGTTCAGCCAAGAAAATCAGTCTGTTCACCATGTTTACAAATCAGGATATGAAAATTTCAAAAGATGTCTTGATTACATTTCAGGTGTTTTATTTTATAAGGAGACCAGGCTTTTAATGTTGAAATTTTGTTCCCAGGAAAATTCAAGCATGCAGTGGTCAAAAGTTTTAAAAGAACATTAAGGCCATTGAAGCCAGTCTTACATGATAGGAGAGCTCTTCAGGAGCTATGACCTAAAGTGAAGTCCAAACTCCTGAAGTCTCATAAAATAAGGGGTGATGAAGGACTGACATCTGAAAATTTGTACGGAGCAAATGTACTAGGGAACACAGCAATTGTGTACTGTTCTTTTCTAGGATCCATGCTCGCCCTTGACCCGCAGACCTTTGCTTGTTGCGTACACATATGTGTGAACATGTCTTTGTGTGTACAGAGTGTTTATGCCTATGTGTATATGGGCTTGTGCGCACTCTTTGTCGGATGTCATTTTTCTCCATGAAGTGCCCTTGAGCATTGTTTATGTATATTTGGGTGGTATAGAAAAGAATTATTATTAAATTCTTGTTGTTTTCCGTTGCTCATGATCAGTGTTAAGTTAAATGTTTTCTGAAGCAATAAAATGAAGGATGGGTACACTATGGCACTAGACTCCAACACCTTTATTGGTGCAGCATGTGGGACACACGAGTTCTGGGAACGTTGCAGCAAACAGTCAACTTGTTTGTTGAGGGTCCTTTCCTCTGGAGATCTTTCTGTTGTTTCGCTCTTCACATTAGAGTTTTCTGTCTTTTTCCAGCTGATGGCCCCAGTTGCAGTCATGGACCATGTGGGGATGATTGACATCAAGTTGGCTGGATATGTCTACATGAAAGAGTCCATTACAGACGTAAGTGATGATGTACAGCACTGCATCTCTCTGGGTTGTATTGAACATCTCTGAGACTTATATAGAAATCAAGGAGAGGCAGTGTGGCTTTGTGGTTTATGAGTCGCACTTGGAAACTGAAGACTGTTAAGTCCAAGGGTTATGTGTTCAACTTGCAGACCAGACAGTTTATGTTGTGGTGTCCTTGGGACACTTTACTCCCCTTTGTCCCCACTTGACTTAAGTCTAAATGAGTACCTGGCTTTAGAGCTGGGGGGACCAGGGTAGTGCGCCATGGACAACCAACAGTGAGTTTGTTATGTGTTTTGTTTGTAAGATTATGTTTTTACATGTATGTTGTGCGCTGTCTTATGTTTTTGTAATATGAATGAAGATGATATCATTGTTGTTTAAAACAACAAAACAAAAAAAAAAACTTTTTAACCCCATTAGGAAATTGTTTTACAATGCCAAACATAATTGCCTTTCAACTGAGAGTTTTGCAGATGATAACACTGCTGTTTTTAAGAGAATCAGTCTTCAGTTTTGTTTTGTCATCATCGTTGCAAAAATTACTGGCAACAGGCTGAAGCATCTGCAAATTTGTGGGCATATTTGTATGAAATAAAAGACCAAACCATATCAACATGTTTACACTGCCCCTCTTATAACAGTGGTTGTGCTCAAACACATCACTTTCAGTGGGTATAGTGTGTAAACAAGGGTAAAAACCAAAATAAAATGCAGATGATATTTCTTGATGCCACCCCACTTGAAAAACTCACTAAATTTTAGTAATTTGGCCTAATAATTCCAACTTGGCTGCAGATATCACAATAGGGAATGACTTGGTGCATGTGAAAAGCAATTTAAAGTGATGGAACGGGTCATGCAAATGTGGTATGCTCCATTTTATCAACATTACACAGAACTGATCTAAAAAGGATGTCTACTGTAAATGTGTGACTGAATAATGCTGGTGGCGATATGAACTCACATGGCCTGTTACCAAAGACATTTTTGTTTGCTATTCTCTTAGTATGTGGAATCAGGTTTTGGCAAGGCCATATAAACTTATGTTGACAAGGTGATGCATTGCTTTTATATTTTCTTTCTCTCCGAACACTAGGAATGGCGTCAGACTTTCATTGTGTTCAGCTGGCGTGGAGTCAACTACATGAACAGAGATCTCAAGTTTGACTACCTGGATCTACGGAAAGTCAGCAGTATCAGTATGTCATTTTTCTATTCATTTGTCAGTTTACAAGCAATATGGCTGCATAGTAATTTGGTGACACAAGCACTTGAAAAAACATGATTTACTGAAGAGGTCTAACATACGAGTCAAACAATGAGATATGTGTGGAAATTCAACTTGATAATCTGTTGACTAGGTAACCAGGAATTGTGTTTGTGCTGCATTAGAGAGATTTTCTTTCTTGTTTCCAGAAATGCAAGACTCTAGTAGTGGCTTCCAACAGCAAGGTCCCTGTTTTGTTATCAGCTCAACAGGGAGGTGAGTACCCTACACATTAATTAAGTAGTGTAAAGTATAACTAAGCACTATAAAGTGTAACCAAGATGTGTAAAGTGTAAATAAGTGTAATGAAATGTAACTAAGTATTGTAATAATGTAAAGTGTAACTAAGAGGTGTAAAGTGTAAGTAGATGGTATGAAGTGTAACTGAGTGGTGCAAAGTGTAACTAAGTAGTACAGTGTTGTGATGTAGTGTAAGGTATAACAAAGTATAAAATGTATTTAGGTAGGGTGAAGTGTAACTAAGTAGTATAAAATTAACAGAACAGTGTGAAGTGTAACTAAGTTGTTTAAATGTAACTAAATAGTGTAAAGTGTAACTAAGTTACTTAGTTTCTCCCTTTATATATAGATCGTTTCCATCTCTTTTAACACCCCCTGAAGAAGACCTGTTGGTTTGAAAGCTTGGGGACTGTACCATAAGATTTGTAGTAATTATTTAATTAAACTGTTTTATTTCATTTCTATGATGGGATCAGTTTCCACTATTTACACTACTACTATTTACACCCGTCTGCAGTCTCTACACTTTTTTTGCATTGTAACTAAGTTGAATAAACTGTAACTAAGTTGTGTAAAGTGTAACTGTGATAAAACTTACCTACTAGGTCATATCTGCAACATCCGTTCTTAAACTGCCTTTGTATCATTTCTATCCAAACGGAATCTTTGTTTTTCTTTATCCTCTTCCATTTTCTTATTCCCATCATTTTGGCCGAACATGATTGTATTTGTATGCACATCTTTGAGTGACACATGCTGTTACTAGCAAAATGTGCTATATAATGTGAAGAAGTCCCATGGAAAATTCAATTGCAATTAAGCAGGCTAGTTGATAAAAAAAATAAGAAAATGTGATTTTTCTCAGAGATGTCTGCCAGCAGATCTGAAGACTGCAAATTTATATTTTTCTTTTAGGAGGAGAAAAGCGAAGTTGCCTAAAAGAGTCTAGTAGCTTGATTAAGACATTACAACGATTTTGCAGAAAGTTACATAGTCTTATGACTTTGAGAGGATGATGTATGCATGAATGATCTGTGAATAACTTACAACTTAAAGTTTTGTCATATGTTGGTGTGTATCATCGTCTGCAGATCAATGTATCTTCAAGCTAAGCTGCAGAGGGACACAGAAAAAATGTTTACAGCTTTGAGGGAGGCTGCCACAGTGAGTGTTCTATATCTTGTTTGCTCATGCCCACTCTAGCTCCCCTTTCATTTTTATGTAACCCTCTGTGGCCCACAGTTTACCACCTGTATTTATCACTGTCACTTGTTTTCACTCACTCTATTTTCTCTTTCATTTTTCATGTAACTTACCGTTCCCTGTCATCTGTCTTTACCGCTGTCAGTTGTTTCTGATTGTCTGAGCAAATTAACTCACTGTACATATGAGACCTGCCTGACAGTACAAACTGCCCATAACTGTTATGAAAATCTGATTAGACTAGATTTAGGCAGTCATATTGAAACTTACATTTTTTTTGTAAATTGGACCGTTTCCGAGCTAAAAAAAAAAATAATTAAATTTATGGCCCAGAAAGCTCGAGAAATTACGAAGGAAGTTAAATTATATTTAAATGGTATGTATATATTATAATCCTTCAAACTGCGCCACGAAACAAAATAAAAGAATCGTGTTAGATTTAATTCTGATTTTCAAAAGACGGTTTCTTCTTCAGGCATTGATATTGATATGATAATAATAGAACTGATTTTTTAAAAATGAGATTCAAAATAGGATCTTATTACATGTTTTTACAGGGATGCTCTGAACACAAAGATGTCTTAATTTGAATGGGATATTACTAATTTACTCCTTTTATGAGGCAGGTCAGCATTTTCCCATCCATTTCATTTGCATCCACTTTCCACTTCTTCTCAGCAGCTTTTACTATCTTCCTTTCTGTAACCCCCACAGGGCAGCGGACCGACTCTGGTTGATCAAGCTCTGACCAATGATAATGTTCCAGTCATTGTGGAAAGATGCATCACACACATTTACTGCAATGGCCTGGAAGAGACAGGGATTTACCGCACTGCAGGCGTGAACAGTCGGGTACAGGCTCTGCTGGATGAGTTCAGGAAAGGTATGACTTGCTATGTTAGATGCTAGGAGCTACAGTTCTTCTGTTTCATTAGATCTAACTAATGGAAATGGTTAAGGATTCAGAGCGTAATTCCGAAGTGTTCATGAGAAAAAACAGGATTTATTGAGTTGATATACATAGATTACTTTGTAACAGGGATCTGGTGACTGTAGGTTGATCATAAAACTGGATTCAAAGTAAGGGGTGGACAGTGAACTTCACATAGCAAGGAATTTTTCTTTATAATTTGCTCATGGTTGAAGAATAGGACAATGTCATTATCAAAATCTTGTTATCTGGATTGGAATTCAGAAAAATTCATATTATCCAATTTCAGATTAAGTGAACTCAGCTGTAATTTCCCCTATGTAAAACCAAAAATAACAGGAGTCACCACTGAGGTGAAGCCCAGCATTTTTAGAATGTCAGAAGGTGAATGCCTAAATGCTCATTTCATGGGGTACCTGCCTCTGAAGATCTTTTGTTGTTTACTGATGTTTCTTACCTGTTTCAGAGTTGTTCTGTAGTATGAGAGAGGGTGAGGTCGTTACAGTCGCGATAAAATATTTCTGCCACTCTTACTCCACACTGATCTACAAGTGAAAGCATCAGAATGCTCTTATATAAGTTTTCATTTTGCGATATCAAAGATTGGGAAATTACAACTTTTCATCTTCTTTCCGCAGATGCTTGGTCGGTGAGCCTGAGTGAGTATACTATCCAGGACGTGGCCAACACACTCAAGAGGTTCCTGCGCGAGCTGGAGGACTCTGTGTTTGAGAGAATCAACTACTCCTCCTGGATCAACATGGCTGGTAAGACAGACAGACCCAGTTTTCTACACTATCTTAGAGATGCTAATATATTAGTATAGACTGGTGGAAAGGTAGAGAGATCACAGGTGAAATGGGGTGACTTCTCCACATAACTGAGAACTCCGGAAGGCGATCCCATGCAGACCGAACAAGATGCACTACATGGTGAGGCGAAAAAAGTAGCTGGTTCTGATTGGTGGTCAGTTTGACAGTACATCATGAAATATTGGCCAATAGGATGTCACCCCCACCAGACCTATCAATTTTGAAGTTTATGTGCAGACCACCTCCCACCTTCTTTTCATGTTCAGTTTATGAAAATGGAGTTGGGCCTGTGGCCATCTTATCGCTCTCCTCGTCTGTCGGCAACGTGCATACCTAGTCCTATTTGAGTGTGGGTTTGGGTGTATTCATAAGAAGTGATTCTCATAGTGATTGTTTCAGTGGTGTTGTAAGGTGCTTGAAACATTCTCTCACTGTGTGCTTGTGATGGCCCTTCATGGTGCTGCTTCCTCCACTGTGAGAACATGCACCACAAGAACAGGTGCTGGTTTTAGAAAAAAAATCAGGACAGATGAAAAGTGGAGAAAGCATGCCATGTAGAAATAATAATAATAATAATGCGGTTTATAAGTCTCATATCCAGGCTAATGCCCGCTCATGCAACTTCACACTATTATTACCCCAGCAGGCCTGATCACTCTAGGACTTTCTCGACTCCCTGGGGAGCATACAGTGCCGCTGCCATTTATAGGTGCTGATCACTAGCATTCTGACAATATCTTCCACTGCCTATAGCCAGGTACCCATTTTACAAACGGGTGGACTGAGGAAAATGTGAATGAAATGCTTTCCCAAGGCACTTACAACATGACCGTGGTCGGGAATCGAACCCAGGACCTTTTGATATTGAATCCAACGCCGTAACCATTAGGCCACGCTGCTCCACATATAACACATAAAAAGAATTATTTGCACTGAATAATTGCAAGCACTGCTTTTCGTTAAAAAGTATTGCTTTTTTCACTCTCAGATGTTTTTACTTGTTTGCATGTTCAAATGAATATGACATATTTGTAAACAGATGTATGTCTCACGTGTATGTAGTCTTCATTATGAATGAAGACTCTGTCACACCGTGTAACTTTAAGCTTCAACAGAGCTCAGACATCAACAGTCTCATAGGTGATCTAGTTGTACACTAAGTTCCAGGATAATGTTTGCTGTTTCAACAGAGCTCAGACATCAACAGTCTCATGGGTGATCTAGTTGTACACTAAGTTTCAGGATAACGTTTGCTGTAACTTGTGAATGTTCATTTGATACTGTACACAGGTTGCCGTGATACTAGCAATCGTCTCAGATGGTACAAATATTACTTGGAGAAGATGCCACAGATTAACTACAAGACCTTGAGAAGGATTCTTTTGCATCTGTTACAGTGAGTTGTGCTCTCTCTCTCTCTCTCTCTCTCTCTCTCTCTCTCTCT
>JAWQUT010000868.1:119115-142879 GCA_033807755.1 Ellobium chinense
GGGGTTGAGATACTAGATTGATAGAGCGAGGCTTCTAAATTAACATGGAACATTTTGCAGAACGAAACGAAATCATTCACAAATGCAGCAAGAGGTTGTATTTCTTCGTTCTCTTTACTCTGCAGGTGAATGACGATGAAAAAGCTATTCAGGACAACATCAAGAAAGCTGAGATTGAGATTCAGAAAAGAATGCAAGAAAAACGAGAAGTAAGTGGGATATTCTTTTAATATTTTGTTTTGCTAAAATAGAAGAAGATATCTCAGTCTCCATTTTAATGTTTATATCTTGTTTTCTTGGGAAATGTTGCTGTAGAGGATGCTGCAGGGGGGGAATTTTCATCCATGGTTCTCTTTGATGGACTGAGTCCAGCCGAGGGTTAGACCAAAGCACTCACTGGAGGCTTCTCCAAGCAGTGAGTGTTTCGGCCTTTACCAAGGCTAAGATCAGTTCCCTAATACAAAAACACATGAAAATTCCCTTTCTCATTTTTGTAATATATGAGGAAAGCACACTATATGATTGTATTAGTATAGATCTAGATTTTGTCAGCTTCTCACATTTTTCAGCAGCTGAAGTCAGCTGTGTAGTTCATGAAATCTACGGTGCTCAGTGACCCTTTTTGTAAGCAATGTATGCAGATAGCTCCTTGCTTAATGCATTACTCTTGAATGTATGAAAATTGAGTATTCCCAGTGACTTTATTCTTTAACATGATGAATAGTTGCAAACTATTATTGCCAGTTGGTGCATATTTAATAATAACACTTTCGGTGTGAGTAATCTGCCTTGACAGTTTGAAAGTGGCATGTTTTGGTGACGTAACTTTGAAGATATACTGGAGTGACATAGTTAAGTTGATGTGGAATATGGAATTTCTTGTCAATATCTCATGTCTTAGTCAAAAATAGCTTTTTGAGATGGTAGTACACTGGGCATGATGTGGCAGCTGTCATCACTCTTAAAAGACTAAATGGATGAAAATGATAGAAAGCCATAAGGAACGTGGCAGAAGCTGCCAAAGAGGCCTGGAATTGGCTGCAGGTAAAACAAAGTGAGCACAGAAATATGGTTCAGAAGATATATAGAACAAACCACAACCCGTCACTGAGGGAAGGAGGAGGGGAGGGGGTGCACATCTCTGCCGTCCCCTTTTGAGAAGTGTTTTTCTCTCTCTCACTCGCTCTCTATTTCTCTTTCTCTCTCTCTCTCTCTCTCTCTCTCCCTCTCTCTCTCTCTCTCTCTCTCTCTCTCTCTCTCTCTCTCTCTCTCTTTCTTTGGCAAGAAGGTTGTTTTTTTTGAAAGGAGAAATGAGGCAGGTTTTGGCCCCCTCGGAGAATTTTTGGACCTACCATCATTATGAATGTCATCATGGCAACATCCGGACGAATCAGTTTTGCCTCTCTGGTCATGTGCTTTTCCCCTATACAAGAGCTGTGTTTTTTTTTCCTACATACCAGAGTGCATGATGTTGAAGCAAATTTAGTGGAAAATAATGTTACAATTGTACTGTTAAACAGAAGAAAACCAGGCAATTTTTTACCCTACATTTCATGGTTTGGTAGGGGAAAATGGCTTTTCATAAAGTCGTTTTACTCTACCAAAGAGGTAAGTTCCTACAAGTTGCAACATTGTCAGGTGGTTTAGAAATCAAGAGCTGCATAATGAAGATGCATTCAGATCCTTAAGGCTCGCCTGAAAGAAGAAAATTAACTGATGGATAAATAGCATGACACTTTAACGAATTTTGGAAAAAGTTCTCTTTGGAAAAAAATTTCCCCTGACTGTACTGACATTGAAAATAACACACAGTCATAATATGTAATATGGTGATTTGCTTTTGTTCCACAGTCACTCTCTGATCCGTCTGCTGTGGGTATCTTGATCCCAGTTCACATGCAAACCAGAGATGGGGACTCAGATTCAGTCAATATCCGAGTCACAGATGACTTGACCGCTGGAGAGGCCATGGAGTATTTGAGACGAACCAAGGATAACCCAGAGCTGAATATCTCAATCCTGCAAGAGCATCTCTTCAAGGGAGTGTTGAGTAAGTGCTAGACTCTGTTGTCATGGAGACCACCAGAATAAGATTTATATCGCTTCTTGACCGCAGTCAAGTTATTGGTTTGATATGAAAGCTTTATGTTTGTATATCCAGTGTGAGGAAAACTGTGACAGTATATTATTGCGTTCAGAGCTTTGGTCATGTGAAGTGGCCGAGGTTCACCCCATGCAGTGGCAAAATTTCAGAAAATCAGAACAATTTTGCATTATTCAAATCATCTTATCTGCCTTGTAAAAGCTCAGTTTTACCAGCAACTATGAAGCATTTACCCGTGAAACTTTACATTTTTATTTATAGAAAGTATGTAACTTTAGATGGCGCAACAAACAAAAACTCAGTACTGGATTGCCCCAATCACCCTCAGTGCTTGATATCTCGATTCCTAGTCTAGTGATATACACCTCATTTTGACCGACTGCAAGACATTTGTTTCCCATTTACCTTCCTAAATGAAATATGACAAATCCGTCTCACATATTATGTTCTTTGTCACTATGTTAACATAACAACTGAACTAATTATTGTTTTTTGTGTTTTGTTTCAAGAGTAAACAATCAGACCTAAAAATTCATGTTGGAAGTTTCAAAGTTAATCGACAAAAAAGCCAACATCACAGTGTCATGTGGGCATATGTTTACATACAGCGAAAGACATTGGCCAGGACTGATCAACATCATACAAATTTGCATCAGTAAAGAAATCAGTAAATCAATCAAACAACAACTTACCAATAAGTTCATCAATCAATCAAAAGGAGACCTGCAAGAGTAATCTGTTGTTTCGTGAATGTATAGTATATTTAAATTTCTTTTGATAAAGGTTTGATCTCAGGCACATTGCAATAACAACAATAATAATAATAATACATTTATATGGCACCCATTCTCCTAAATTCAGAAATTTTCTCCTGACCGCTGTCGTAAGTGACCAGCTGAAACTACATCTGAAATCAGTTTTTATTAGTGGTTTTTGTGTTTGTTTTTTTCCAATCTTCCAGAGCGTATTTTGTTTTCCGAAGAGATGATATCCCCAACAACAAAGAGGTGGATGGAGTGGGAAAATTGGGTGTTGGAAGATAACAGTGTCAGTCTGTGTGTGCAAGGAACAGACCTACTAGAGAAGCTGATGACTAATGTAAGTATGAAGCAGAGAAGGACAGCTAGATTTTTGGAAGATGGGGAATAGCGGAAGGAGAGGGATACATTCCTCCTGTGAAATCATCTCCTATTCTCTTGATTAAGTGAATTTTATTGTTGTCTTTTAACCTGTTTGCTGCATACAACATCCATGCATGTCATAATCCTTTGACCTACATGGATGCTCCAGAGGTAGCATTTTCATGTTCTTTGCGATGTACTCGTTCATCTTGTTTAATGAACTCTTCCCACGTGCAGAGGTGCAGCACAGCCGTATTCATACTGAAACACCATAAAACCTTTGCTCAGACAGACCTACATACAGACTAATGAGAACATGGGTGTAGATGAGCAATACTATGCCATGATTCTGTAAAGCTTTCTACCTACTTGCTCATCTACACTCCTGTTTTTAGCTTTACGGCAATTTCTTTACTTTTGTAATAAGAACATGGCAGTTTGGTGATTTAAGTACTTGAAAAACATAATCTAGTGACGTAGTTAACATTTTCACACCGGACTCTGCATTAGCCTTCTATTCCATCAATACATAGTACGCTGAAGGGGAAAATCCCCAGGATACGCAGCACTGACAGATAATTTTAACTAAAAGTAAAACCTAAGTCATTAATATTCAGGCATTCTTTATTTCACACAAAACCAGCTGCTTGTTGATAAATTAAGTAAAAAATTAAATATAACTTACCCTTATTGGAATACTACATTATTTACAGTTTGCTTTGTTATGTGAAATTTGAATCATAACATTTGTATGGGCCAGCATGGAAGGTCAGTTGAACGCCACGCAACTGTTGGACAGCATAGTGTGAAGTGGTGTGATTTGTGTTGTGGGGCATGAGCTGAAATGGTTAAATCCTTCAATACTGTCCTTCTTCATTGTGTCAATTCTATCTCTATCTCTTACTAATGAGATATACACATTTCTTTTTTTCATATTCTAGTACAGTCCAATGCATGTCTTGCTGTCAAAGCTCCAATATAGTAAAGGGAAACCAAAATTCCAGCGGAAAATGGTCGGCTTTCGACAGTACAAGCTTGCCGTCTACAGCGACTCACAGGTGAGGCATACATACACTATAAAGAGTCCTCTTTATTTATTAGAACGACATAGTTTTACATCTCTAAGAGTTTAGATCATATACACTCATACTTTTTCACAAAGGTCCAGTTTGTTGGTACAGGTCTTCACTGCCAGATAATAGTCATCACTTCTAATCGCAATTCTTCTGCTTTTTCAAGATAACATATTAATATACAGTACTTTCTTAATTTAGTCGTCAGATAATTGCAACTCTTTTTAATCACCAAGTTTTCCATGCTCATTTGAAGTGGTATGGAAACAAAGTTAAGTGAAATTTCTTGTTTATGCTACTGATGCATGTAAAGTATTAGTAATAGGCAGTTCTTATTCTGCAAGGGAGGAGATTTTCCTGCTCTGTAGAGGCACACAGACTTGTACAGCTCAGAATCAGAACCACCAGAGCACAGTTGTTAAGATAGTGAGGTCACAGTTTCGAGTCCCACCACATCACTTTCTTTCCTTCTTCAATTTTCTCTTTGCATTTGTCTCCTTGAGCACTTTTCCATGTATCCTACTATGTATGAGCATCTGTCTGTGTTCGCTCACTCCCCACAGCTGTGAAGATGGTTAGTGGTTAAGGTCGTTATCAGAAAGAGGACATAAAAACTCACTCCTCAGTCTCGCTTAGTGTGAGGATCAGCTTCTGGAAAATCAGCCCTATAAATCTTACCAACTTGAGCCTTGAAAGCTTCTTCACAGGTCAAAACTTGGGTTCCTTTGATAGCTGTATCTTCGGTATATGTGGTGGCAAGATGGAGCGTAAAAATCTAAATTTATGACAGTTGTGAATTATGTTTGATGTTTTTTCTCTCCATGTTATGCAGGGAAATGTTGAAGCAGCATCGTGGAATGTAGAAGACATTACTGCGTACATTGGAACAATACACAAAAAACAGGCTCCTTCTAGGTAAATATTTCACTTAACATTTACTTAAGAAATCTATAAATTAGATTCTCTGTATTAGCTTGAGAAGGTAATCCACAGACTGCAGTTATATGAGTAAAGTAGTGTTCATAAGCTGCGATTTTTTTTTTTTTTTTTCGGTGAATGAGCTCTGTTGCCCAATTCTATTTGTTGCACAAGGAGGTGATTATCAGTGAGAGGTATTCACACAGTCATTGCCTATCAGAGGAAATGCCTGTGGCAGGTTGCAGGAAGGGGCACTCTCAGAAGGGCACAAAATTTATATAGGGCAGGGGCTACCCCTATATCTCTCTTAAATTGTGCCTTTTGCCCCTTAATTCACTGCAATAAGAAGCTGCAGTCATTACAGCTAAAAATGCCTTTTTCATGGTCATAATACTGCGCTGTCTTAGTGGCAGGGAAGTTTAATAACTGGTCATAAATTGTGTGACGTAACAGATAGCAAATTATTTTCCAGTATAACTTGTGAGAAGTGACTGAGATACTCAAACCAGTATCATTTTAAGCATATTTTGCAGTATTCAATGGACTGAGTTTTCTTTGGACTTGCACATCGTTTTGGAATAATGTTCGTTCCATATAGAGACTTTCATAATGTGCATGTTTAGGTGTTTGTCTCTGTACATCTACTTGAGATATGCTGTCATAATGTACAGGATGGTAATCTGGAAATATTTTTGTTTTTTCTTGTGCAGGTATTGTTTGACTTTCATCGTCGATGGAGAAAAATATCCAAAGTAAGTAACACAACTTATTTTATTCAGTCTTTTTCTCCCAGTTTGAAGATTTCTTAAGCTTCATTCAACCCTCATCACTTTTCTTTGTCCTATTTTCCTTTTCCTTTACACTTTCTTTACTGCTTTTCCCTTTTCCTCTCATTCTCTCCTTTCTTTTATTCTCCTTGCTCGTTGTTCTGCTCATGTGTTATCCACTTCCGTTTCCGGTGTGTCTTTCCCTTTCACCTCCTCCTCTCTTACCTCTGCTGTTTCCGTCTCATTTTTTCTCTCCTCACCTCCCTTCTGATTGGCTGGGAATGGCAGTATTGATTAGCACAAGTTTGCTTTATTTGTGTCTATTCCTTTCATTCCAGGCCACGTTTTGGACACTGTCTTTCATTCGACACAGAAGATGAGTTGTACAGGTGGGCAGCGGCACTGTATGTGGCTCAGGTAAGACTAAATGCCATCGTGCTTAATCAATTAATTGATAAACCATTCACTCACCATTGGTAAGGCATTGGAATTTAGTCATGTTATGAGTTTCATGAAGTCTGTCCTTTTGTTTTAACCACATTCAGTTTCTTAGTTTTGTGTCCACCATGAAAGAATACTTTTGAATTTGTTTGAAAACAATAATTTTCCAATGCGGATATGAAATATTATTTATTCTTTTTTTTTGTTTGGCATCAATGGTTATTCCACTGACGCAACTGCCTGATGTGTAGTTTGCTGTACAGGTTTTCAGATTGGCGTTTTGATGCCAAAATACTCAATTTTAGCTGTTTTCAAAGGGCTGCTAGTGTCAAGAATAAACTTTGGCATTAGGGCATTTTCTTGGCTTTAAGACAGGTCGGAATGAAATTACTACCTAAAGCAAGGCAGTGTGAATGTATATGGATGTGATTTGGTTATTTGTTTGATACAATTATGCACATTTATGTGCTTGGACTTCAACTAGATAACAAAAAAGAAAATACAGCATGCATCTTTGGATCAGACTCACGTTCCATCAGCAATGAAATGTTAGTGGAACCTGATATGAAGAAGAAGTTCATGTAAAGATTAATGTGGCTGTCGTGAAAATAATTTATTCTTTCCCTCTGTCTCCCCCACAGTATCCCAATGCACTCACAAGCTGGGGAACTAGCTAATGTCAGAACAAGAGAAGCCTGATTAGCTCTGCATTCCACCCAAGTATTATTTATCTACATGCACACAGTACGATCATGACACTCTGCCGTTGATGTCACCAAAGTAGGAGGTCTGAGGGATGAGGCGACGTTTGTAACGGGGACTGGAGAATTGCTGCTTTGAGATGTCTAGGCAGGAAGAGATTCGTCTCTGTGACAAAATCTGCAGTGCAAGATGTGGACTGTTAAATGTAAACTTATTGCTCGGTTATCTCTACGTGTGGCCATATCAGGCCTCAGTGTTGGTGATTTTACATCATTCTGGAGATCATTTGTGTGTAGTGAGCCAGACACATCCGGAAAAACATCAATTGAACATCAAATAAAACAGTTAGGGGTGAGAGTGAATAAAATTGCCCCACCTCAACGATAATCCCTAGTGTCGTTTCAAACTGTTAAACTCATGTCACAACACTCTAGACTGGCGGTGAAATTAGGTCACGTGTTAAAATGAAATTGATTGTTGTTCTAAACTGTTGTCCTCATGTGACGATGCTTTGGACTGGTAATGTAATCAGGTCATTTGTGCTTGATGGAAATGATTATTGTTCTAAATTGTTGTCTTTACGTGATGACACTCTGGACTGGTAGTGGAATTGATGAACCGCTAGACGGACTTTTGTGTTTCCATAAATGATGAGGCAGATGTGTCTGGAGTGATGGTTGCATAATCACATGATGCAGGACAGAAGTGATACTGTTGGATATACCTGTGTGTTGTCTATCAGTAATCAAGATAAGACTGAGAGCAGCTGTCAGACATGTGATGGAAGAAGACAGTGGTAATTATGGGATCTCTAGGATTATCCAGTTGCAGTGTAGTGACTCTGTTTTGTGGAGACTGTGACTACAAGTGCCGCAGGAAGACAGTGACAGTTACAATCTCTGCTTAGCAGCCAGGATTACATTCTGAGCTCTTGGCTGAACTAGAGTGTCTATCAGTGAGGTAGTGATTTCTAAGGAGGAATCTAAAAGATGACGTCACTCCACTAGTCAGAGGAGGAAACGAAAAGATATATATCCATGGATGTGCAGATTGTCAAAGGGCAGATACACTGAGCTGCTGATCATATTTCTTTAGAGTGAATGTGTTGGCAGATGATTTTGAAACATCTGTCTAGTCTGTCATTGATCAGATCCTGCTGTAAACATTCAGCCAAGGCTTTGAAGTGTGAGTGGATAAAGAAAACAACTGAGAACCGACCACGTGAAAGTTCTCTATATGTCATTAGTGTGCATGTAATTCTGTGCTTCGAAACAATATAAAGTTTGAGAAGTAGTACCCAGTTTTCTTCCCACGGACCTCTACAGGAGGCCAGTCCTCTACATTCTTCCTGTGAACAGGATGACAAAGATCCGGGCAACTACAGTTAATTTGAGTTTACCTAAATGCAATTTTCACATAATCAAAACATTGGTCAGATGACAGATTATTGTATTTTGTATATGTGGAAGTCACTTAAAAAGTCGTTTTTCTTCTAATCATATTTTCTGTGCTCCCAAGGAGATGAATTTAGTGGAGTACAGCTTACTTATATATCACTATGTGCCTTGGTATGTGGACTTTCATGCTAGATCTTCTGGTTTTCGAAACGTCCAACTATTTCTTTAACATTCTGAGAAAGTGGTCTTGTTCTTGTTACTCTGCCATGTTTCCCTGTCTTCAACTTCTTCTTGACGAGATATAAGGGGTCAGCCCACATTGTGCAATAATATATGACATTATTAGAGAACATAATCCTGAGGCATTCCTTTGCTTGCAGCATTTTACCTTTCCCTAGTAAGAATTCTTCCTCCCAGATTTCATTTTCTGTTGCAGATCAAAGCTGCGCTTGAGAATTGATTTCCCTTACAATACACTGAGTCCAAACGAACAAATGTTAAACATACAGCTTTGATTATCATTTACAAACTGTGTATAAAGCGTGTTAAAATCTGTTGCTTTTTTAAATGCACTGTGCTTTATGAATTCTCCTATAACGTGGTTTGTTTGAAAGTGTTTTGAGGTCATGCCCAGAAGCAGAACTTGTTGTTCTATATTTTATCCATTCCATGTTGTTATTCATGAGAGAAGACCCAAGTGGGCCGGGAACAATGCTGGAGGAAATTTCAGACAATAAGATGCGCACAAGTAAACCTTTCATATTTTACTTGAAATCACCTAGGCTGCTTTAATAGGTGCATCTGTAATGGTTCAACCTCTTCTTCATCGATGTGTTATTCTGTTGTAATTATGTCCACAAGCACGTCATATAGAGGCCTTGAACTTCAGAACAAAATATAGGGGTTTTTTTTGTTACAATGTTGTTGTTTTTTTGTTCTCTTTTTCAAATAATATTAGACATGTTTTATCATTTAATTAAATTCCTACAAATCATGTCCGTATTTTTTCTTACTTCCATAAATAAGTGCTATGTGCCCAAGAGTTAACTGCTGATTTAGCATCCCGAGCCAGATTATCACATTGGCAGCAGAGATTTTTGTCGCAATTCCCTGCAGTTTATGTCACCGCAGTAAAGTGCCTGATATTTAAAGATCTCTTTTTATATATGGGAATATGAAGAGTTTTGAAATAAACCTATTTTGATTGCTGGCAGCATGTTGTTCATTCGTGTATTTCTGCTGAAGTATGGACTGAAATCAGGTAAATAGTGAGTGAGATCATTTAGTTATCACTTTTAGGAGATTCAGATAAGGCATTCCATAAATTTTTTGGGCTGTTAAAAAATGAGCACATACGACAAAGTACATTGAATATAATACTTGGTAGGCTTTCACGGGCCTTTTTAGACTGCCATTTTGAACCCGCAAATTCTTCTTTAAGTCGCCGCTCGTTAAAACTTCAGCACTGATTATGACTTCTGTTGCAGGTTTAAATAGTCACTTGCTGCTTAAAAATGTAAGGTCTGCGCTGAACTTTCTAGTTTTGAGTAGCAGATGAAGAGGTGCACAAAACTCAACTGTTTACCCTAGTTATGTATTTTCTGGATTTAAAGCCTTACATACTACATTGAATGACACCTGAAATTTTAAATTTGTTGTACAAAATCTGGACAAAATCTAACACAACTTGTGGCCAGGTTCAAAGACCTGGGGCCTATTCTACAAGATCTTTCCAAAGGACTGTGGACAGACTTTTTAACAGCTTTGTTAGCAGTCCTGATAACACTCTAGATCTATTGTCGCCCAAGTCGGATTATATGGCCTTAGTCGTGTTCCATGTTAGTACTCTTGAAAACTTCCAGTCCACCTGTATTCCAGTGTGTAAGGTCTGTTCAGTCTTTCGTTATGAAATGTCTGATTATGCAAAACACTGTAGATATGATGTAAAATGTACATAAGTCATATATGATACTATTTAAATATACAGTAGATATTGTATGTTCATTTGAGCTGTCATGTATGTCTATGCTGTGGAAAGTGTCACATCGTTATCAAGTATTTGCTAACAGTAAGAGAGAAAGTTAAGAATATGGTATCTGTTCAGTGATTGATCTTTGCCTTTGGGAAATGCTGGTCTATCAAAATGTGGTGTCATCTTTTATAGTATTTTCCTTGTATGTACTACATAATGGAAGTTGGTGCAAGCGTTAAAAAGTGAAATGATGTTGCCAAGGATAGTTAAATTATCGTTATTGTCATTCTGTCATACTGTTATATCTAACTTGTTATACAGATGAATTATATTAAGGTTTTACCAATTCGGTTTTGTTATGTTTAAGATACTTCCTCTTTTGGAATGCTGGAATAGAAAACTTGTATACATGTATAACATAAAAGTGAAGAATTTAATACCTGTGTTTAGTAGAGCAGAAGATAAATTATGCATTTACTCGTTAGTGAGACAATATGTATGATAAGCTTACCACAGGTATTACTCATCTCCTTGTAAAATTAAGAGGTTGAGAGAGTGTCAGTTGCATTTTGCAGTGGCTGCTACAGTTTGTTTGTCGACTAGAATGCAATTCTTCACTTGCTCATTAGAAGTTTGCTAAACATCCATAATATTATGAAAATGACAGTTCATATCAGATTGCAGTGGGAGGCAGTCCACAACAGCAGTCAGTGGGTAAAATTGGAAAGTGCAATTAGCAATTTCATGTCTAGTTTCTTCTCTTCGTTTATACCGAATAAAATGTCTAAGTCTGTCTTGATGAATTTGTCAGTCTTATGAATAAAGAGGATCAGCTGTTCAAGTATTAATGGGAGATTGATACTTTGTTGATTCTTGAAGATGGCTTCTAGCAATGCAAAGTTTACTCAAAGATGATTGGAAGGAAGTGGGTTATTATGGATTGTAAGGGTAAGATCATTTACAGATGGAACCATCAATAACAGCGTTTTCTTGTACCTACCTTTAGACTCTGTGGAGCAGCATGGTCGAACGGTTAAGGCATTGGACTCAAGATCTAATGGTCATGGGTTTGATTCCCAACCACAGTCATGTTGGAAGTTTCTTGGGTCAGGATTTCATTCACATTTTCCTCAGTTCATCCATCTGTAAAATGGGTTCCTGGCTATAGGCAGTGGAAGATATTGTCAGAATGCTAGCGATCAGTGCCTGTAAATGGCAGCAGCACTGTATGCTCCCCAGGGAGCTGATAAAATGGTGATCAGGTCTGCCAGGGTAATGATAATGTGAAGTTGCATTAGTGGACTTCAGCCTGGATACAAGACTTAAAAGCCGCATTATTATTACTTTTTTTTTTTTTTTACACCCTCCAAGATTTATGTTTACTTACTGTATCTTTACCTTCCGCCCCATATTTTTACGAATCTAACTGTTCATTTTGGGAATAAAAATCATAAATTCTATACAGTTTTTGATATATGCAAACCCTTGTTTCATCCCCATAAATCTGTTTTAATACCCTAATCACTGAGTGTAGATTTTTATTTGATTTTCCACAGCCCTTCATAATAAGCTTTGAAGTTTGTTTCAGTCTTTCATCGCTAGATTGTGCATTTCGCTTCAGGTTGTCTTTGTACTCATTTCAACTGTCTCTGATACCGCAGCTAATTCAGTTTCCAGCAGAGTTTTGATGTTAGATGAGCATTTTGCTCCAGCTACTTACACTAGACTTGTTTTACCCTCATCTGTCACAGGAAACCTACTCTCATAATGCCAAAGCTTATACAGTGTTTTGTTATTGTGACAGGCTGGCCTGTAACAGGATTACTATATATATATATATATATATATATGCAGCAGACTTTGCAAGAAGTGAACTCACTTGATATCAGTTTTTGGTAGAAGTGAACATGTGCTGAGATCTGGACCCATTTCTTCTTTTTTTTCATATGGATAAAAATCTACTGCCTCACCCAGAGTTTCGTATGAAGTGAACTCTGAATTGCAGGCTTATGAGTCAATCTCGGCACTGTTTTAAAAAGATTTTATTACTGTAATCACGAAACCCATCTTTAGCTCACAACATCTTTGTTCCTGAGTGTAATAAAACTTGATAGTGTTGCGTTAAGAAAAATGTGGAAGGTGGTTGAGGCTGGGGACTGGTGGAGAGAGTGGGAAAAGGCACGATCAATGAGTTGGTCAGCCTCTTTGGTGCATTGTGTTTCTATTACATGCTACCCACACACATAGAAACACACTTTCTTATCCCCAAGTCCCTGTTTTGTTTTGTTTTGTTTTTTTTAGAGAAGATTTTCTGCCTGACTGGATATATACAAAACGTTTTCGCTGAAGAATGATCAGTGTGAATTCCAACTGATGTGAACACTTTTCGCAGGTCCCTTGCTGTTCACGTTAAGCAGGCTGCGCTGTATGGCTTTCCGATGTGCTGACACACTCTGTTTCTGGTTTTTCACATTTATGAGACATCCTGGTATCTGGTTCACTGCATAGCAGCTTCCATTGTCTTTCTCTTTTCCTCACAGTAGACACTTTTTGCAAGCTTTTTGCATTAGAGTATGGCCAGTTGGGAAGATTTTGTCTTGACGTCAGGTAATACTGTAGGAGTATTTGTCAGACAGTGCTGGGTATTTGTTTTGTAGGCATCATCTAATCAAATAAGTTGTTGTTATGTTCACAAGTGTATAAAATGATGTGTACAGGCCTATACTGACAGGTGCCGCACATGCTTTTAAAAACTGAATTTCATTTGTGTGATCTTCAGAGCATAATGTTTCACTTGGTTCGCTAATGATGAGCAAGTTTTAATATTTTCAGTTTATGGAAAGGTTTATTGCCTGACCATCAATCAGTGTGTTGCCTTGCATCATTATCTTCAGCATTAAATCTTTCTGTGTTCAGTGCTGTGCTGCTTGTCAGCAGTCTTTCACTCAGATGTAAAGTAAACACATATTAGTTGTAAATACTGTCTAAGCCCTGCACACACCACTTAACTAACATCATTTTCCAAGTCCTCTACATTGTTGCACTGAATGGAGCTGAACTTATATCAAGGTTTAGCAACCAAAAATGTGTTATGTCCAAAATGCATAAGAGAAGAAAAATTGAAGTTGAAATTTTGTACAGAAATAAAAGTTCAGTTACCTGCAATATCTTGACTATGACTCTATTAACACTTGTATTGGTCAAAAATAAGCACACATAATATTGTAATGTCATTTAGTTATGCTTTTACATTAAAATCCCTATTTTTGGACATAGAACTTTCTGGTTGCTACCCCTCGATATTATCCAGCCATCTTTGGGACAGAGTAGATCATGTAATAGACGTAAAATCTCAATATTCTCTTATCATTTCTTTGTTATCGTAATAATATCACCCTGGTAAAGATGGGTTTGCCAAAACTCAAACTTCCAGATTCTCTGTTGAAATTGTTCTTTACTTTCTACAATTTGTAATAGGGTAAGATTTTTATAGAAAAATGTTTTTAGTTGTGTTATTTTAGTGCCGAAAACAAGATGTTTTGCCGCTTGTCATTCATCTGCCGAAGCAAGATTGAGCTATAGTAAAAATATTTTAAAGTATAGGTTCACCTTTCATTCTTTATGATTGTGGTTGTCTTAGTCAGGTGACCTTCTTATGCAGGTGAGCGTACTTAGTAGAAACTGAAAAAAAAACCAATTCCTGTCTGGGTCCCTGAGTTAATCCAATACGTCCATTAGCTTTAAAAGTGCTTTTTTGTTGTAGTTGTTAAATTTACCTTTTTTTTATTTTTTTGTGTGGTTAAATTATTGTACTTATTTTACAGCGCTGTTTCTCTTGATTAGCCTTTACATCTTCTGTACTGTCTCTCCATATTTTTATAATCTTTCAGAAATGAGAATTTAATTTTTTTCTTGCTTTACACATCAGCACTGTGCAAGAAAAAATGGCCGAAGTCGTAAATTTCACTTTTCTATCAGAATGCAAGGAAAACATTTTTATGGAAAGGAAAAGAAAAAAAGATTTGGTGTTTATCTTTGCAGCTGTACTTTTGAGAAGAAAATATTGGTGCATCTTTTGTTGTTTTTAACATGTCAGTTTCGGTCTTGATCTCATTTACAAACTGGTATCCTTATTTAGTGATTGCCAAGTCTGACATAAGCCAGTTTCAAAGAACAGTCAGGATATGAAGATGAAATATGTAGATAAAATGAACAGATGTGTACCAAGACCGTTGCAGCTGTGACGATACGAAGATTTAATATGTAAATAAAAGGACCAGATGTGTCCTGACAGCACTTGAAGCTGTGAACTCAACAAACCACTCAAGCCGGGCTCGCTTGTTCATTTTCACGTGTCAATTCTCAGAAATGTTGCTGAATATGTACATAATTATTTGTATAAGAGTATAATACTGTATTCCACATAAGTGAGGTTTTGATAAAAGCAAGATTTTATGTAACCTTTTTATTGTCATAAAGAAATGAGGAATCCTTATCAGTGAATTTGTTTAATGGACTGATCCCAGCCAGGGTGTAGACCTAAACACACTGTGTTGTGTTCTTTATGATGGAATTTTCTCAACATAAATAAGAGTGACATAGTTTAGCTGATGTGGAGTGTCAAATTCCATGTAGATATCTCATGTCTAAGTTAAGCAAGACATCTCACACTAAAAATATCTTGCCGAGATGAGAAACATAATTCCTCTCAAAGTTGTCCTTTCATCAGTGTTTCATGTTTTTGAGCTTATACTTGAAGTTTGATACTTTCATCAGCTTTGCATTAAAATTATGGACAAAAACATACCTAAACTTGCATCTGATCCAGTTTGGGGAATACAAGCCTGTAGATTATCTTGGACAATATGCATGTATAGAAAGACCATGTGTTCTTCCTTTTCCATTTTTATTGTTCATTATCTAGCCTTCATACCGCACATTTTGAATTGTATAAACTTAATATCAGACTTTATCATCTATAACATATCATGCTCAGTGTTTTTAGACATATAGTATGCATTTTCTTAAACTTCCCAGTTTTAACTTTCATGTTGATATGTTGTAGAATAGTCTTACCCATAATGTTTTTTTTTGCATTTAAAATAATTTTTATGTGGAGTTACATGTAATCTGTGTGGATGTGGGTAATTGTATAAAAAATAGGAAATGATTACAGGTGCCTTTATATATCAACACAAATGATGGAATCAGGTGAGGAATGAATGTTGGGCATCACATGTGGGTGTAGGCTGTCTGTACGTCCATCTGTGAGACCATCTGTACACGAGTGTGTGAGAGAATGGTATTTTATTTGTTCCCAGGCTCTTTTCGATTGTCAGCTCTTCCTGGGAGGGCTTTTCTGGTTTCTGTTATAACATGAAATAAGACATGGCTGCTATACAGAATGGTATTTTGACTTGGCAATCAGTTACATGACTTTGGAAGTCCCTGCGATGTCATGGGTTGAGTCTTTCAGTGGCAGAAACTTGACACATTCAGCCAAGACAGCTCAGAATGACTGAAGAATGTCATAGTCGGCTGAATGGTTTGTAAAAATCCCAAAATAGTAGATCACACGGATTTCTCTAAATCAGTGCTGGAATTTTAGTAAGGAATAAAGACAAAATTTTAGAAAAATGAATGCGAGACAGGCAGGCAGAAATTTCTGCCACCCAAACAGTCAACTTTGCGTAGTGGTACCACAATCTCAAGCAAGCATGGATAAAGACGTGAAAAATCAGAAAGTGTAATTCTCCAGCACTGCTAATGTTGTTATTTTTGTTTTAACTTTTAAATCTGCTTTCTGAAGCATACTGCCATTAAATTTTGTTGACTGTATAATTCACACTTTGCTTGTGGCCTATATCTATACATCAGTCAGGGAAACTCATAATGAGAGTTATTGCTGCACTAAATGTATTTATGCCCATCATCAGACTTACTGTCTAGCCTTCTTGTCTTTCTCCTCACTGGAGTGAGTTTCATTTCTTGATGTAAATGCACACACCTAACATCATTTCAAGATTTTGTATTTTTAATCTTGTTGTTTATTTTGTTCCTGAAGTCTTTTAGAACATATTCATATGGTGTCCCCTTAATGTATTCAGCTTTTATCTCTCTGGTTTTTTTTTTAATTTTTTTTTTTTTGTTCATAATTTCATATAGAATAAAAGCATAATTTTATATGCAGAATAATTTTGTGGCTGCACATACTCTAGTTTTGGTACATATTATATGGCCGTGCTTTGAGAAATGAAAGAAATTTGTTTAACCCTTTCCTATAAAAATTTTTATTTATAGGGTTATGCCACTGAGGTGACATTATATGATGGATGTTTTTATTCAAATTTTTGCTGCAAGAATGCAGGACTGTGATGATTATTTTGACTCACTGTCATCAGGTCCCATTAAAGTAATGTCGATGTCATTGGTTGTTTGTTCTTACTTGCATAATGAAAAATATATCTGAGAGAAAGCGTATGATGTACTAGATAAGAAAAGTGTAATGGGCATTCGACTCAAAAGTCTCATATTATCATGAAATATTATGATTGTTCCGAACAAAGTTGTTGTGGTAAGAACAAAGTTGTTGTGGTAAATCAAGCTAACTTAATAAATTGACATTAACACGATGAGCTCGTAACACCGGTAAACCGATGGCGCTAATATTTTCCTATAATATGTCGTTAGAGGGCTATATATTAGAGGTCAGGCAGGCATCTATGCTTCATGTGTGTCGTGTCAAATTGTTGTCATCCGTGAAGTATTCGTTTTCAGAGTCTTCTTTTGAACTTATCCCGGTTTGCACATCAAAAAAAAAACCAAAAACGCCCAGGAGCCCAGGCAGAGGGTTAATGTAGAATCAGGTGGTTAGGGCTTAAAGGGTTAAAATTTAATTTTAATTAATCAGACCAAACTATCACTCCTGATTTCCAGCTCTGAGCTGACAAGCCAGAAAACATTAGCTGCTGAATTCTTTTGTGCATGAAAAAAACTTTGTTTTAATCATCTGAGCGTATTTTTGTTTGTTAAGTATTCATAAAGATGTTACAATTGTCCAGTTTCTTGAAATTGAAGAACTATCAGATAGGATGATGATAAGCAGAAACCACAACATCTTTTCCTCTGCCTTATTCTGCTGAGTGAATTCCTATACATGCATATCTTTGCCAACGGGTTAAATGTAGACTTTTGTGGAAAATTGTTAACTTTTCAATTTGTTATGTTGCATTCCACAAAACCAGAATAATAATTAAAAACAGGTGAAGAGTTAATCATAAGGAGACAGTATGGTCACTAGCTCATGGTGGGATTTGATAAAAACAAGGAAGTGCTTGGCCAGTCTCAGATGCTGTGAAGACAACAGAAATATGAAGGAAGTTACTTGTTGCCCATCTTTATATGAAACAAATATATTTCAGTGCAACTTTTTTTGTCACACCAAATCAAGGACTTCCTGTTTTTGAAATGATCACAGTTGATGTGAGAGGAATGTTGCCAGATTTTGTTTGGTTTATTCCAATAGATTTGCTGGAGTTGATGCAAAAACACAGTACGAAACAAAAGCATTAAATTTATATGTGTTACATCTTTTGATCGTTTAAACTGGCCTGCAACTATCATTGCTATTATTTGATGCCATCCAACACACTGAGTCTTCTATTATTTGTACCAGCAAATCAAATTCATCACCTCTATTATTTTGTTCCCTCAAATCAAATCTGTCACCTCAACTATTTTGTTGCTGCAAATCAAATCTGTCACCTCTATTATTTTGTACCTCTATTATTTTGTTCCAGCAAATTAAATCTGTCACCTCTATTATTTGGTTCCTAAAAATCAAATCTATCACCTCTGCTATGTTATTCCCACAAATCAAATCTGTCATCTTCATCTGATGGGTAGAGGAAAATATTTTCTTTGTAATGTTGATTTGTAATATCTTTGAGAAAAAAAGAAAACAGTGGATCACCTAGTTTGTTCTTTTAGCGGAAAGATACCAAAAAAAAGGTCTGAGGTTCTTATCAACCTGTATCAAGCTACGGCTCATTTGGCCAGGCTGTATTTTATAGATGACCTGTTGTTTTTACTATATGTTTCATTTCGAATGTTTTCTGTTTCATCTTATCATTTCTTCTCACTAACACGTTGATTGCTGGTTACCAGCTTCTATTGCTTGTTTCTCATAATGCAAGTCGTAGTCTTTTAGCTCATTCTTGTTTTCTTAATTTCCAGCTGCCTTGAACTGTCCCGGTCTCTTAGTGCTTGTACCTTAAAATGTGACTCATGACCAATACAAGCTCAGCTTATCATTATGGGTTCAGATTTGATGCATTGACATCAGAAAGTGCTGTGACGTGTATGATGATGACATGGTCTGATATTGTGGAATGATGTTGTTGAGTGGCACAAGGGGATTTCAACCCCAACATATTGACAAAAGTGAGGAGACAGCATAGCCAATCCAACAGAAGTAAGGCTGTTTCAATTCATGATTCTAAGATGATTTAATTTTGTTTAGCATTATTTCCAGCATGACGATACATCAAATAGTAGATCCACAAGCAAAATAGGGCAGAAAGAACAACTGAGTATTAGAGCGTAAAAGAGCTGAAGAGTAAAATGATGTGAAATTAAGCAAATGAACCTCTGGTCTTGTTTGTTTCTGCTGTATTTAAGGCCTCGCCAAAGTTGCATCAGATGCACACCATATCGTGCACACCATTATCTACAGACCTGCCTGTGATCGGTCTGATGCTGGCTGGATGGGCCAATCAGAATGAAGCTCAGGACAGAGAGAATCGGCACATGCTTCACTACATTCACCTACTTTTCTGCATTCCTGCATGTCAGAAGTTACTAAAGTTAACACACAAGAATTTTGTTTTGTGTCGTTCAAGTTATACCAAAATCTGTCTCAAATGGATGCAAACTGACAATCAAAGTCTGAGTAATTCTTTGGATGTCTCTCTGGTTCTAGACTCGAGTCAACTTTTCTCATTAGTGCACTCTGGCAAAACAACGCAACAGACCATGCACTGGCTGAACAGGTTAACTCCTACAATGTCATCTCTGTAACATTATGAATCACCTTGAATAAATCATCATTCATATTGGAAAGAAATGTAAACTGTATGGTTTTGCCAAAATCTTAAGTCATTTTTATTTATCTCATGATAAGTCAACAAAACCTCTTTTTACTATTTTTAGTGCTGTCTTCTACATATTGTCACATATTGTACTCAGGAGTTTGTTTCTTTGGTCATTCTTTATTTTATTATATAAGTATGACTTACATGTTAACAGCAGAATGATTTGTGGTGTTTATCATGTGGAATAGTCATCAAGAACAACTACTGAAGACATGGGGAATCCTGACAGTATATCAGTGTGATGGACTGATCCCAGCCAAGGATTAGACGGAAGCACTCATAATCATTGCAATGAGGTCTTGACTGGAATCATGTGCAGCGTTCAGCAGTACTGTGGTGTAGATTCAGATCTAAAATATCAGAATGTTGTCAGCAGTGTTACATGCCCAGTATGTTTTGAAAGGCATCTGGATCCCAGAGATATGGAGACAGAGATATTGAAGCTAAACCAGTGCCAAGTTTGAGTGACATTTTTGGGTGCAAGCAATTACATTCAGCATAATTTCAGTGTCTTCCGCCCTGTTTTATTTCAGTGACTTCCAATTTGTATTATTTCAGTATCTTCCGCCCTGTATTACTCTTATACATGTATTCATTAAGCAGGGACTTAAAATGTACAAGTCGGGCAATCTAAAATTTAAGAACTCACAACTTTATCTCCTTTGTTACAAGAGCCTTTCACTCTTAATTTTTTTTTTTTTCTTTTCACTATAAGTTGTCACAATGCTCTGCTCAAATGAGGAGAAAAAGAAGGGAGATTGTTTTATGAAGACATTTTTTATTATAGGACAGTTAGTTAAATTGAAGTTTGAAGTGATATTTTCTTCAAACCACATCACTATGATTATGTTATGTGTTTCAGTCTTCTTTTTTATGTTTCACTGGAAATAATAGTATTGTAGATATGCATGTGAACTTGTATTGAGCGTTACTCTTATCTGAGAGACTGTTTCACTGTACAGACAAACATAATATTAACCATATGAGGGATTACCCAAAATCCTGAATTATGTGAGCAATGTATGTGTGTCATGTCCTTAATTGCAAATCTGTCCTTATGTGAACACTATCAAAAGTACAAGAATTTTATTTTTATTAATTCTGAATTATCACCCACATGTTATACCTCTATAGCTACAAGGCTTGGCTGTCAAATGTGTATTTTGAAGTTTTTTTGTTATCTTTTAAATTAAACTGAAGAGTAAATTTCATTTTGGGGATATTTTCCATTTCATAACAGCAAAATCCCGAACAGGAAAATCCCTAATGGGGAAATTCCCTTGTCATCAAAATGAATTTACTCTTAAACCAAAGTTTATAAATTATCAAGTTATGCTTGAGACAGCAGAATTTTTTGTTTAATTTCCAGCACTTTTGATACAGTTTTCACGCAAGGACATGACATTGGTTTGCAAAGCTTTAAAGTGTTGGCAGGTGTTGTCACCGATTTTTAAATGAATGTGACATTGTTGTTTTGTTAACCCTTTCATTGCCAGCTTGAGGCAAGCACCACTTTGTTTTATTCTAAACACCAACTCAAGGGGTGCAGCGCTATCAAAAACAGCATTGACGTCACAAAAACTAACATTTTTTTTTTGGCTCTATTCATTATTACGATACAAGAGTTGTTTCACAGGCAGTGACTTGTGATCCAGTTGAAAAGGGAACAATACAACTGTCTTTTATGTTTTGTTTATGTCAGTATCAGCATTGGAAGGAATGAAAGTTGAATTTTTTCCTTACGCTGACCAAGGCAGAACATTATTCCATCATTATGGACACTGCTCTCCCTGGGTTTTTCCTTTATTAGAAAGGTCCTCTTGATTTTGCCTCATGTTTCAACACATGCAGAGTTCAGTAACAAGGCATAATGTTGGGCTAGGTCATAATTATTTAAAAACATTAATCCATATAATTCGTACGTAAATTGTCAGACATGCGTCCTCACATGCAGAATGAAAGGGCAAAAGTAATGAGTTGTTATTTTTTAAATAAGTAGCAAACATCATGAAAAAAAAAAAACTTGAACAGACACAATAAATATTCAACAGTTCAACAAGGGTTGGGACAAAAGCTGTAGGGTTAGATCATAAGCTGATAAAAGTTCAGAAAACAATGAGTGTCACAGTATTTGAAAAGAGAAAGCCGGAATGGAGATAAGGAGGAGCTTGTGTTAAATACAGAGTGAGCCTGGCAAGTGTTGAATTGGAGTAAAATATCTAAAGTACTCTAGTGGATGTGGCTTTGGCAACCTATGTATTTTGCTCCTGCGATAGAAGAAACTCAACAGAGAAATTCAGTAGTGGACTCTAAGATAGGAGAGAAGTTTGTGTGAATGTGTTGCTTGGATCATTCCATTAGTCCTTGCTACATTTTGACTTTTGGGGATCAAACTTCCTTATGATCCATTGTTGTTTTCTGATCATCAATCATTACTTAGGTTTGATATGTTTCAATAAGTCTTCTTGTTTGTTTGTCACAGACCAGTTCTCTTGGATCTTCTCGTTTTGTTGTTGGTGGAAATTTTTCACAATGTTATGTAACATTTTTTTCAGTAATACTGTTGTAATTATTCAGCATCAATATGAACAACTTGTTTCTTGTGGCCTTTTACAGAATGCTATGGTGCATTTTGTTCACTAGTTTGGTCATCCCATTTTGTGGATATGAAATGTCATCCTTCACGATTTATTCAGTAAAATAAAATTGATTGCAATGCTCACTGTGGGTTTGTGATTTGCTTTCCTTAAGTTGATTGGTCTGAAAGGGTGTGCAAATGCATTGGTGCACTAGCAAACAATAGTAATTTTCTAGCCGTGGCTTGTTTGATGGTAAAGCAGGAGCAAATTTCAGGAGCCCATGTGGTTTAAATAAAAGTAAAACTTGTTGACCAATCAACACTGTTTTTGTTTTTTTTTCACATAGAGGCGAAGTTACATGCAAACAAATTTTATTGTTACCAAGCAAACTTCCAAGATTACAAGAGTGACAAAATACAGAGGCAAATGTTTATATTAAGATCTCAGGATATTTCTGTCCCGCTATCATACTTAGTCAAAGAATATCAGACTTGCGCCATCAATGTACTGTGCTAGTAGCAATATCCGTTCTTTGAATGGACTTGCCATGCCCGCTGAACAATGAATATCTGATTTGGAGTATAGAGGACTAGGCCTAGTGACAACAGACAACAGAGCATGACATTGACAAGACCTTTGACCCAAGAACTCAGACCAAGGGAAGCAAGAAACGTTTATTGCAGGAAATTCAAAACAAATACAGGCATTCCACAAAGCTTTACAAAGAAGAATTAATTTTGTAAACATCTAAAGCCTCTTAGAATAGAAAATCCATAGCCACCACGCAACTCTGCTTCGTAATATTTCAAGAGTATAGATTGCTTTGTAATGAAAGACTTAGGCGTTGTATGAACTTGCCCTCTTAGTTTGATAGTATGATTCTGAAGTTAAAAAGCGATTTTCACACATGAGGAAACCATATTTGTCATGGATATCCACCGTTCGTTGTTTGGATAGTCTTTAAATATCTCCTGTTATTCCTAGTCCTATATTATGATAGCCTAACCTGAACAAAAACAAAACATGCAGATGAGCTGTCTGTGGAAATTAGAATGATGATTTAATTGGGTAGCTTCTAAGTTATGAAATTCCAATGATAATAATAATAATAATAAGTTAAGAAACGCTTAAGTTATGAAACAGACTAAACAGTATTCGTTCAGTCAGAAAATCACTTGGTAGTCCATGCGTTAGTTCACAGAGCCAGTCGCACCTCTAGTTAACTGATATTGGAGCATGATGTCCGATTAATCGATTATAAAAGGAGAAATATCTTGTTCCACTTCATCTCACTATCTTTTATTGTCAGGCTGTCTTCAGCTGTTGATGACCATGTGCAAGGGGATGATACAGAAAACATGCAAGCAACAAGTCTTGTACGAGGTGGGATCCAAAAGTTCCCAGACTATCCCAAAGTCCCGAGAAATGTCTATAAAAGTTAAAAGCTATAAAATGCAGGAGGCCTTACATTCCTCCATTACTTTAATTTGAGAGTCAGAACAATGATTCAAGCACCGCTTTCCCCTCTTCCCCCCATT
>JAWQUT010000869.1:0-43425 GCA_033807755.1 Ellobium chinense
ATTTTGTGCGCTACAACACTGTCAAACTCGACTCTGTCCTGAGACTGGCGACGAGAAGGTGTCAATGCACGATATCAAACCACGACATCAAAGAAATTTAACCCCATTACCAAAAATATGGCCGAAATTACCTTCTCCGCTTAATCGCCTCTCCACTTAATCGCCCACTTTTTCCGTGATCTTGAAGAAGGGCGATTAAGCGCAGTCGACTGTATCTTATCTATGCTGATAATTCAGTGTTAGTTGGATCAATAGATTACAGCTATGAAGTTGCCAAAAAGGGAAGGAATTCTTGATGATACTCACATCCCTTACACCAGAACTCATGCCTACTGTATAACCCATACCCTACCCCTAACCCTGCCCCAAGCCTAACCATACCCTCAACCCTAACCCTAATGCCCATCAAGACAAGAGCATCAGTTGAGGTGAGTCCCTAATCCTAATGTCCATCAAGACTGGAGCGTCAGGTGTTCAGTCTCGTTTGAAATTCCTCTCACCAATAGTTCCCGGCATAAGGGTATGCAATTTTTAATAGTCCCTATAAAATCAGAAAATTGGCAAGGTGATCAAGGGACTGGATTTGAATTTCATAGGCTTAGACAGGTGGAAATATATTTTTGTAGATTCAGAGTAGATGGGATTTTACCACTCAAGACAAAAACTGTGTGGTTTTTGCTATGTGGGTAAGGAAGTATCTGGGTATGTTTTGGGTTGATGCACACCAGTCATATTAAGCAAGGGTGCCCACCTACTAGAGGTTTGGTAAAGATGTGACATCTTTTGCTATCACTGGAAGATCAAATTCGTAAGTGGAATATCTTATTAACGATCTTGTGCTGAAGGAGGATGTGGCAAGAATCAATGGTGTAGGCCTACTAATGAATGAGACAAAGACAGCATGTCAAACACTAGCATACTTGAAAATCAGTGCATTATTTTCTGTCTCTTCCACATTGATTACAGCCATCTTGGCTTGCCTATAGAGACTGATAATTTCTTGCGCCTAAGGTGGGTCCCTTCCATAATGCCGCAGGGACCAAAAAGTCCTCATTCACCACCAAAGTCTAAAGTTCTCAAAATCTTATTGATCTTTGGGAATTTTTTTTTATGTGTCTAAGTCTGGCGGATGATTTGAGTAGACTGGTATGTGTGGAAACTATATTGGCATGGGATCTCTTGATAATTTAATGAGTGGTGTATAACGTTAAAGTCAATAGTGGAAAAAGCATTGATATAATCTAGTCTAGACTAGATCTTCATTTTTCATACCTTTAGTTAGACGTCTAGTGGAAATGGTTTTTGTAAAGTTTGTTGTCGTTTTCTTTTTTTAAGGATTTAATGTCCTTTTTAGACTTGATCTGCAATCCGCAATTTATTAATAGCCTAGTCTACGTGTCATACTATTCTACAGATCTAGTCTAGTCTAGACCAAATCCTTTTATATTCATTGTGCGAGCGATGCTTGGAGGCACACTTCTGCCGCTGCCCTACTTGGTTGACCCCACCCTGCTCACCCTCGCCAACGCCTTCTTAAATCTATCGTTTCGTTCTCTCGGGTGAGCGACACATAGTCTAGACTGGACTTGAACAGTATCATTTCACGATTTTTTTTATTGTCTTGGACATAGCCTAATGTCTTCTGAATTTCATCAGAAAGAGTATCTGTTACCGATCAATAGACTAGCTCAACTTACCGGTTCGCTTACCTCGACTGCGATCAGCTGGCATCGGATCATAACTTGAGAGTTGGAAGAAAAGCACAGCTGAACGAGTGCGATTGGTTCGCGGGCACCACCAGAGCCGCTGCCAGCCAATGAAATCAAGAGGGCTTTGTAGGGGACGCTATTCAAAAATACTTCGAAGAATTGATGGTGCTTTCCTTCCTCGGGTGCTCTCCCTGATCCGTAAGTGTTGTGGTTGTGAAGACTGTTACTCGTATTAAGTTAATAATTACAAAAAATATGGGTAATGAGTACTTGTAATTTCCGCTTCTGTATTATTTTTTTAAATTTAAAGAAACAAATGTAGCTGCTATCTGCTTCACGGCCTTAAAAATCCACAAAATTTTTTCATAAGTTTTCAACTCCTTACACGTTTCCTTCGCCCGAGCGCTTCCGAGAAAATGCAGCTTCAAAGTCACCGTTCGGGCCGCCATAACTGGTCGTCTGGTCAGAGCGGGAATGAGGCATGACGTCAAAAGGTGAGAGGCAAGCTAGTAGTCGTTGTTGGAGGAGAATTATCCACATGCAATAACTTTCACTGGTGCTAAATTTTATGCCTTTTTTCATTTATAATCAAAAAGTCTTTTGTCGAAAACTGTGAAGAAGTGACCGACTTTTATCGCAATGCTGTAATCTTAGAAAAGGCAGGATTAATATTTTGATAAATGGGGCATTTATCTAAGCACTGAGTGAGTCGCTTTATTACTGTATGCATAGAGCCTGTGTATGATTGTCTGTGCCTTTATTTTTCCCTGTATTGTTTAATGAGCTCTCATTGGTCTACGATTCTGACACTATTTATCATTTGCCTGAGGAGCACATTTAAATTATTAAGACGTCGCACAGCAGTAAAGACTTTGATTGCCAGTTAACTACTGTCTCAGGCAGTGTTTTCTGCGCTTATGGGCGGTGCTAGTTGCATCACTAGTCATAAATCAGTCAACATGCTTCAAAAAGTCCGGTTAAACAGCTGGTATATCGACGCGAAAATAGTTTGACACCCTTATGTTGGTCAGAGATGACCACGGGAATAATTTGGAGAATACTTGTGAAATCTCTGTGGTTTGGAAAGAAAGAACCAATCAAAGAGAAAAATGTAATGGACCATAGCAATTAGCATGGATATGCCATGTTGAGCATAGCAATAGTTACATTATGAGGAGGGGGGGAGAGAGGGGGAATAGATAAATGCGTACAGTTACAGAGGTGAAGCGAAGGCGTTACAATGTCGTTGGGGTTGAAAGAGAGAGAGAGGGAGGGAATAGAAGCAATAAGAGAAAGTGAGAGCCCGAGTTGCTAAGGAAAATAAGCGAGAAGGCAGGTAATGAACAGTGACTCAGGGGACAAAAGCATCTTGGCTGCTCTCTCTCTGTCTCTGTCTCTCTCTTTCTCTCTCTCTCCATCCATTAGCGTCTAATTTTTTCGTTCTTACCCCCTGTTTTCTCCTAGAATCTTATCCCATCACCCAATTGCTCTTTGCCTTATCCCCCCCCCTCTCTCTCTCTCNCCCCCACCTTTTTTTTTAGATGTGTATAAGAGACAGCTCTCTCTCTCTCTCTCCATCCCTGGAATTGTGCCCACCCAACCCATACTAGGATCTATCTCATTCCCCTCACTGATAGTGAAGACCGATTCATTCTTTCAAAACTACAAAAGTTTTGACGGGTATTCTATAAATAAAATGCTCCCGTGGTCATCTCTGACCAAAATAAGAAGGTCAAAATAATTTTCACGTCGATGTGCACTCTTCTTGATCTGCTCTCGAAAGCCTTTTGATTGATTTATGATTAATGACACAACTAGCGCACAGACAATTTGACTGTGGCAGCGTCTAAATTATCTGAAAGTGCTCCTGAAGCAAATGTTAAGTTTATATTGTCAGAATCTTAGGCCAGTCAGAGCTCACTAAACCACACGGCAAATAACAATACAAAGGCAGTGCAAACATCAATTAAGCGACCCAAATAGTGGTCAGACTGATGCTCCTTTTTCTCAAATATTATTTTATCCTCCCTTTTCTATGGTTACAGCACTGTCATCAAAGCGGGCAGTTGTTCACACAGTTTAACAAAAGACTTTTCTCGACGATAAATGGGGGAAAAAAAAAAAAGGCATAACATTTAGAGCCAACGAAAGTTATTGCATAAGGATAAAATTTTTCCCTTTGCATAACGACAACTGGCTTTCCTCTCGCTTTCTGACGGTCCAGAGCTGCCAACCTCCAAAACTGGATTTTCATATTCCAGGCATCAAAAATTCATATTCTGACCCTGATTTTCATACTCACACCGGTGCAGAAAAATAATCTCGCGAAATTTAAATGAATGACTCCTTTTAGCTGTTTAGTCATACTTTTAGGCTTGTTGATAGCTACTGTTTTCGTATCACACTAAAAAGCTTTTCTTCAGCTTTAAAGTGAGGTAATGGGAGTCACTCACTGTGGTAAAATAATATACTTGACTATCAACACCTCTTTCCAAATCCTTTTCATATTCCTGTGATCTAAGTGCTATTTTGATTAGGTGAATTCTTGCTTTTAACTAAAAAAAATTCCCCTTCCTTTAAAATTAAAAAAAAAGAAACCAAAAACTGATAAGATATGTAAGATACTGGCAATAATAACACAAGAACGCCCTCATTTTGTAAGACAAATTTATACAAAAGAAACTTGTTCATCACATAAGTGCTGCTAAGCTTGAAATTCAAGACCATTAGAGGACAGACTGTAGCACTTTACCATGCCACTAGGAAAATTAAATCATTTATATCCTGCTAAAATTTTGATGTCACCAGAGACCTTGAACTGCATTAATAGCAGTAATGTACCCAAGTGTAAAATGCTCACATTCATATCTTAAATTGCTCTCTTAGATTTAAGCATGTCATCTGCTGGTAGAGCAGGAAAGAGAAATCCATCTAGTCTAAAACTAGCCCTAAACTTTCCAAACTGGGGCTTTGAAAGCGGTTCTGTCAGGCCTACAGTACTAGATCTAGTCTAGTAGTTACTAGTACAGTAAAGGTCATTAACCTTGGCCCTAAAGCCAACACTATTATAGTAGTACACTATGCTCATCCCAAATGTAGGTCATCTTATGCCCTGAGGGCCTACAGTAAAGTATACACTCACAACAGACCAAAATGAAACAGCCTACACAGGTATGGCACAATGTATACGCATGACGGGATTCGTCGGGATTAAAGTAAAGTCCCAAACGCTGCAAGGTTATCTGGAGATGGGTTGAATAATAGCATAAAGCCTCCTGTGATGACTGGTATCTTTGTAAGAGACTTCTAGTTTCAACTAAACTTCTTCTGGATCTAGCAATTTTGGTATGCAGCCGGCAAATAGGCCTAACAATACTAACATACACGCCAAACGGTGCCGGCGAAAGCGAAACTAGGAAACGCGCGTCAGCATCGATACTGCTGTGTACTCTACGGCAAAACGGAATGCCAGTACTGTAGTGTACTCTATGATTTTCAATCGTTTGTTGTGAGACTCGAGTACTTGTACTCATGACTAAAACAGCCCATTTTGATGACTTTCAGTACAAGAGAGCTCTTTAAGCGCCCAACTTCGTTGCGGAATGCATTCACGGTATTCTTTTTCATACTGACAGTCGATTTTCGTATTTTTAAGAGTACGATTCGTATTTTCGTACTGAGTTCAGATTTTCGTATGAAATACGAAAATTTCGTACTGGTTGGCAGCTCTGCAGTGACGTCAAGCCTCATTTCCGCGCTGACCGGACGACCAATCATGGCGGCCCGCAGGGTGTGAAAATCTTGACTTTAAAGCTGCATTTTCTCGGAAGCGCTCGGGCGAAGGAAACGTGTAAGGGATTGAACATTTATGAAAAGGTACTGTGGATTTTTGAGGCTGTGAAGCAGATAGCTATCCTTGTCCCTTTAAAACGAAAAAAGCTCCCAGTAGTTACCCATCAGTACTTTGGGTTTCTAACTCCCGCAGACTTTCTTTGTCCTTTCAATTTATCGTAGCCATGAGCCGTGGCTAGCGTTCTTTGTCTAGCACAGCTCGCATGTTCCGATCAGTCTGCTCAGCTTGGCGGTATAGGTGAAATAGTGTAAACTTTCTTTCTGTGCGATCACACCAGCCATCAGACTTACGTGACCCAATGAGTTGACGGCATCTTTAGGTTAATGTAGAACTTGCACGAGGCCACCCGTTCTTTCGACACTAGACGCGAGTGAATGGACCAACGTAGACGTATCCTCCAGACTTACCACTCTCAACTGCAGATGGCGCTAATTCCTGACGCTAGTGACAGTTGATTCGGGCGTGTCCCGCTTAAGCGGGTTCCACTAGGGGAAGTCTGATGTAACAGGTACGATAATCCTTTCCCGACCATCTGGTCTTGTTTATTTTATGACACTAGTGGTTTCCTCTTCCATACTGCCACTATCATCATGGTTTAATCACCATCACCACCACTATCATAAGGAACTAGAGTACTATCATTAAAATGCAGGGAAAACATGTTGAAAGGTGTTGAAATAGAAACATAAACCGTAGTCACTGAAGTAAATTGAGAAGATATGTTGCATTTCGTGTGGGTGCAGAAAAAGGAAATAAGTGCACTTTAATGTCCTCTTTTTCTGCTCTATTACTAAAAGATGTGATCTCATTCTCGCACTGTCCGTCTTTTCTTCTCTCTCTCTCTCTCTCTCTCTCTCTCTCTCTCTCTCTCTCACTCTCTCAGTTACTGCCATCAGAGCATTTTAAAACAAAACTAAAAATAATGACACATCATGAATATCCCCTCAAGCCTCCCTCCAAATAAAGTAAGTCAGCCAGGATGCAACTCCCCCTCCCATCCCCACTTCACATCCACACCAGCCTGTAAGCATGTGTTATGTTATTTGAAGAACTGCTGTGAAGAACTAGACTAAATGTCCAAGATCTTAAATGTACATGTACATATAGAACATGTAAGGTCAGTCTATAGCTGCACATCTCCTCTGGGTAGGGATGGGGGAGAGAGATATATTGGACCAAATCTTCCTGGAAAATTATGATATGAATCCACAAGTTTGACATGTTATCTCGTAGGGGTCATGTTATTTTCGCCGAGAGAGCTGCTCAAAATTTATTCATATGTGATGAAGTGGTGTGGATCACTATTTCATTATAGAGTTCCAACAGCAACAGCACAACTGATTATAGCGAGCGAATAAATTATAACGCTCCGTATCATTATTGTCCCCTTTCCTCACACTCCTCAGTATCCTGAATCCTCCCTGTCTCGGTAGTCGTAGTGGTGGGTGATTTAATAAGAAAAGAGGATGTGAAAACAGATGCACTCAAAATAAAACTGAATAGAACGAACTGGGTGGCAATAAAAAAGTAGAGCAGAGATCAAAATTGTATAGTCAAGGCTTAACGTAGCTACATTATTTTGGGGGAAAAAAAAAACCGAGGAAATCATGATCAAAGGAAAGAAATCACTGAAATGGGTTTAAGCAGGACAGACATTTATTTTATATGGTAACAAAATAATGAGTTGCCATCTACCATTTTATTCTAAGCCGTACATATAGATTGGAGGCCAATATCTAAACAAAAGCCTAATTTTCATTCTCGTTGACCCCGAACTCTATAAACCTAAGACCTATAGTGTACATTTTAGAGCACGAATGTGCACATATTTTAAGCCTGATTATCGCTCGGTAACTGTTTGGCTAATGTTAATAGTGAACCATAATTACATTTCACTTGAAGAGAATCAGTCAAGATCCCCCTCTCCTCCTACTCACCCCCTTCCTCCCCCCATGCACGCACAAAACGATCGTTTTAAAAATGTCGATATGTATTAACTTATATGTATTGCACTATAGTATATTTAAGTTAATACTGTCAAAAAGTGTGTGCCTTTGCTTGAAACTGTGAAATGAGACAAAAACCTTACAAAAATTAACGCTTAATGTTTGATATTCTAGTCAATGTGTCAATATGAGGTCTTCATTGCTAGTAATACTAGTCGTTTAAGCCGAACTTATTAGCACTACGCCTTAATTTGCACATCGTCGAAAAAAAAAAAATCAGTTTTCAACTTGCAGAACCAGTTATAAGAATGACATTTGATTTTGTATCTGATATTATGACACATAATGACACATGACACATTAAAAATTGCTATTAACCCTTTCCACGCTGGGTGGAGGCGGTAAATTAAGAACCACCCCCAATCACCCACCGGAAGTTTTAACATTGCAATTTAATGACTTGATGCAGTCCCTTGAAACATTGTGCTGTTTTTGTCTTTCACGTATAATCCTGGATCAGAAGCGCATCTTTGATCTTCTTACGGAAATACCCTCCTCCAAACCATGATATATCGTCAAAAAAGACAAAAATCAAACCCCTCTATAATTCAAATTTTAAGCAGATCTGATGTTGTTATGCTGTCTGTGTAATGTGGTTTAACTTGGATATAGTTCTGAATGTTTGGGTGGCAAAAACTGTTGCTGAGCGACAACCGGAATTAAAACATGCGAACATATTTGCTTTAAAAATTGCAATATTTTCAGGTTTACAGGGCTCAGGGTTAACGAAGTGAAAACTTTGAGGTTTTGGTTTTTAGTCTACTTTAATTATCTTTTTTTTCTTTGCTTATGGCTCCTGGCTCAGTTTTACTATTCAGCTGTCAGTCAGTCAGTCAGTCAGTCAGTCAGTCAGTCAGACAGACAGACAGGCAGGCAGGCAGGCAGGCAGACAGACAGACAGACAGACAGACAGAGGGAGAGAGAGAGAGAGAGACTTTATATTCATGTGGGAACAACCATCATCAGTCATTCGCATTTAACAGAAATAAGAGTGACACGTACTACCAAGAAAGCTATTTTATTATTTGAAACTTGAATATTATATGACAGCAAAGGAAATCACATCTAATAAAAAGAAGGGGTAAATTAAGGCATGCTTATTAAAAAGCTTGCAAAAAATATAATTAGCTCAAATCTGATTACTTTTCCCGCTATAAAATCCCTAAGGGGATAACAAAATTCTGGAACATGGCTAGAAATGTTGCTTCTGGGAGCAGAAGCTAAAATTTCATAGAGTAGAAGCAACATGATTTTTAATTACTGCAACTCTTAATTTCAGTCTGAGGTACAAATTATCACTCCTGGGCAGGGCCATGACTAATTCTCTGTGCCCCCTCCCCCAATATCTCATGGTTCCCTTATGTATCAACCCTTGAAAGAGGCATGGGTCCTGGCTCTGTATTTGGTTGTTTTCTTATGAGTGACCAAATATGAATCATTTCTAAGGGTGGATGCAGGAATGTTATTGGGTGGTGATGGTGTGTGTGTGTGTGTGTAGGGGGGCGGGGGTGAGCTAAACATGCGCATCATGGNGCACCATGGATGAAAGAATAATCTGGGGTGGTGGGGTATGTAAGGGGGGGGACCTGGGGCACATTCTCCCGAAAATTTTTCAAACAGACAAAAAGAAAAAAAAATGAAGCAATAGGAGCAGATGTGAGGGCCATTTTTCAATACTAAAAATTAGGTGAACACTTTTATTCTTTTTGCCTCCATTTAAGGTGGGCGTTTCAGAAAAAAATAAACACAAATGTCATTCCACGGTCTTTAAAATCAAAATAGGGGTGGGGGCTTTGGGGACATGCTCCCCTAGGAAGTTTTCAAAATATAAGAAAACAAAAACAACAGATTACTTTCAGAGCCATTTCAGGCTGAATTTTGGTGAACTTATTGTAATGGCTCGTTTATTTTCAAGAGGGGAAGGCTTAAGCAAAACAAACATAAAATACATTCAACGCCCTTAAAGTGAAGATGGTACCATCTTAGGTCTACTAAAAGTTAGCATCAGACAGAAAAAAAAAAAAAACACCCACCAACCACTTTAAAGACTTGTATGTCATGCATTCACCTGCTTACTTGTCACAGTATGAACAAATTTCTAGCAATAGAATCTCTACTGTGTCAGCCTGCATCTTGAAATTAAAAAAAAAAAAAATACTGTGGCAGATCAACCCCTGAAACTTTTCTATCTTTAATGTTTGAATACCCCATGTTCTATGATATTGTCCTGCCTTCACATCTGGATCCTAAAGGCATTTGAAACATGTCTCTAAAGCAGTGTAAATCATCAAATCTGATGCATTTTTTTCATCTCTCTTTCTCTCCCTCACACTCACACACAAAACTCTACTTAACTTTAGATGCCTTCATTTATTATTTGGTAATCGGATAATCCCTCCCCACGCCCCCTGTTTTCTCTCCTCCGGCGCGAATCCCCCTCCCCCACCTTGCGGAGGCTATAAGGGGTTAGTTACGGCCCTATTCCGGGGATAAATTATTTTCATTCTCCTTCCTCATGCCCTCCAATCAATGTCCTGCATCAGCATGTGGACAAAAAGGGGAGTTACAGATAAGAGTTTTTAGCATGACAGGACTCTTTGTTTTAGATTATTCTGGTTCACACAAATCTGGTTTTTGATGGACAGCACAATCAAAAGATGAAATGGGATCCTGTTGATTTGGACCTTTCAGAAAAAGTGGGCATATTCAATACCTACAAAGGGATCAATAAACCCAGAAGTGAAATTCGCCCACCAGTGCTTATCCATCACAGACTTTGTCAAACTGCCTCACACAATCCTGTAATCTGTGCCAAAAATTGCAAAATTTGCATACAAAAAGTGCAAAATTTTATCCCAAAAGTTGCAAAAGTCCTGAAAATGTGTGTTACAAGCAGAAAAAATTTGCATGCTCAAGATAATGTTTAACATTAGTAAAAAATGGATTATACAAGAAATAGATATTAAACATCAACATAATAAGAATTAGATATAAAAACTTGGGCTTCAGAAAATTATTACATGAATTATCGTTGTCTGCAAACTATATGTGGACTAAAATGACAAATGCCTGATACTGTATTTCCTTGGATCAGCAAGAGAGACCTCTGGGCTCTGGAGGAGAGAATGTCAAACTATATGCATATATATATATATATATACACACATACATACATAAAAAGATAAGCTCCGAAAGTTTAGTGCATAATCAAACTCATCCTTTCTCTGCCCAGCAGTTTTCTGAATCTGTGTTACTTCTTTTAGTCTTAACAAAACGCAGTCAGTATTACAGTGTTTTGAGAATGGTTCTTAGTTCCGTAAAATTCTCAATGAATGTTGGTAAAAATCTCAATGAATGTTGGTTGCTATAATTTTTCTGGCACGTCCACTCTTGCCGCATATCCATCTCTGTTCACTTCCTCTTGTCCTAGTTCACAGCTACGCATGACCGGCGGCCCCAAAACCTACATTATGAATGTATGATCAGCACTATGAATCACTGGCCATGCTCGATTCAGCTCCATCCTCGCAAAACTTTTCATTTAAACATTACTGTTGGCTTCTACATCTAATTCTTCAAGAGAATCAGATTTCTAATGATCAACATACCATCACTAAGCCCCAAGGTGAAAGAAACTGGCTTTGGCGATGGGATCCATCGTCTTTTGTTTTTATTTTACAGATCCAATGGAGTGATAATGTCCCATGTATGGCAGGCTCTGGCTTTTTCAGCTTTGTAATAACACAACATTGAAGAAATTTGCAGAATCACAGGAAACCCTAAAACACTGGAACTTTGCAGTAACTTGTGACTACAGTTTCTAAGAGAGAGGACAGTTAAATAGAACTGCCAAATCCACAACGCCGGAAAATGTTCACAGATGAATGCGTTGATAATGGGGTCACTAAAAGGGGTTTGATGATATTCAGTATCACCTTGCGCCACTTTCAGGTACATGTAAACAGAAATAAAATTAAAGAGAGAGAATGACACTCTTACGAAGAAGTGCAAACTGATAATAAGTTTGTAATGTATTACAGCTGTGATGCAGATCGCTTACAAATATTCAAGACTGCCAGATTCTCACTCTACGTCGAATGACACTTGACACAATTCTCATATTCTTGTCATATTGACAAATGATGTAACGTCATAAACAAGACCGAATAAAGGCGAATAAAGGAGGAACAAAAAGATGCTCTTTAGGTAATTTGTAGAAATACTGTATCACTTGGAGACTTTGCCGCTTTCGAGGAGACAGAAATGGAATCGGGCCATGACTACAACCACCCAGAGACACTTTCTTCTCAAATACTTTGTATCATAATCTTTTATGGCATTTAATCAGTAATAATAATTGAAGGTTACTGTCATCCATTGCCTCAACATACTTCCATTAGGTCTTAACTCTGTGGCATACTGTAACCTTTGAAACAATACAATATAATTATATATGGTCAAGGGAAATAAAAAGAAAAGGTGGTCCAAAGACAGCTCACAAACTCGTAAAACATCATATGGCAAATATGAGAAGATAAAGTTGCAGACAAGTAATTGGTAATGCCAGAATATTTTGTCATATATCCAAGGATAACTATGCAAGATCACAGGACCTTGCAATTATAACATACACGGAAAGGTCTAGGATCAGAGGTGTTCAAAGTGGCTAAATGGAGGAAGAGTAGTGGTCAGAAACTGGAAAAAAGGTGGAAGTTGGATCAGGAGCCCCAAAAGTTCCACAATGTCCAGCATAAAAATGGAGATTGAGGGAGTTACTGAGGCTCTAAAACACCTATGCAGGCAGGACCATTCTCATATTGTCATTTTTGCGGACTCTTAGAAAGGAAGAACAAAAAGATGCTCTTTGCAAGACACAGTCAGAGTATGGCTGCAGCTATTTCAAAATTCCAGTATGGTAAGAATCACACGGAAATTCATTTGTATAATGTGCTTTTTTTTTCAAGAATGGTGTACAAAAGCACATCCATGTATACAAGAGGTCGACTACATAGGAAGTTCGCTCAAACAAATTCTGCTCAGAAAGAATACATGTTCTGATGGTCCTTGATTGGAATGTACACACAGCCTTGATAAGTGACTGATCTATTTAGCTACGAAAAGTGAAGTCAATATTCATGATTTTCTAAAACATGAACGCATTACATGTGATAGATGCTGGAATGTTTGTTTAAAGAGCATTACGATTACTGTGAGCGTGATATCTAAAGTAGTGTCATTTTTGTGTCTTCACTTTGAGCCTCGTCAATGATTCCATTCTCAAAGAAGAATCTACTGATCAGTTCCAGGTGTTTATCTGGATGTTATTCAGAAACTCATTTAAAAACAGTAGGAGCTTACAGACCTATAAATCAGTCAATTTTCTATTTCACCTCTTGATGTTTTACTTGTAACTGAGCTACTTGGAGTTATATCTTCTCATCAATCACTGTGAAAAATTTCACCTTTACAAACGTAAAACACTATAATAAGAAATAACATCTTGCAATTACAAAGGGCGATTTCTGTAATATATCATTTACGAAAAGCTACCACTAAAGAATGTCATCATTTCAAAAATACCATGCGCAACAACTACTGTATTTAAAAAAATATTTAAAAAAAAACAACAAAAGAAAGCTGTACTTCAAATGTGACAAGCCGCGCCAAATACATCCAAGCAATCTTACACGTGAATGCACGTAACTTGGAGAGAACACTGAACACGCAGTGTTTCCACTGAATCCTCAACCATAAGAAGGGATAATTAGATTTGGCTAAGACAACTGCCACAGTACAGTGATGCATATTATAAGTTTAGGTTAAAGCATGTTTGCTTCATTTATAATTGTTAACTTAAAGTAAGCAGGATCATTCCTCATACATAGTTTTACAACCGATATATTATACATGGGATATCCTTACCTAAGCTGTAATAAATCTAAGCAACAAAGGACTGTGAGTGCTCTTGATATGGCATAGGTAGATCAGCTAAGCCATTGAAGTTTGTGTACGACCAACTTTTGTGAAACAAAACAAACAACAAAAATTTCTCATTTTAGGTACTTGACTAACAAAAAATTAACAAGACGAGGCAAAATATTGCTTACTTCAATTGCTTTGCATAACAAATAGAAACCCCCTCGTCAACATTTCACTGGTGATGGAAATCACTTAGGAACGAGATGTATAGGAGGCACAGCTGAAAGTAAATGTATCCTTCCACTACTAACTTAGGCCAGTGATGTTGGCAATTTGGGTTGGGGGTGGGATGGGGAATGCGGTAGGGGATCATAAAATCTAAAGTTTGCCTAGACCCAAATGGATAGTGATTGCAGTTTCTATAACTCGCTGATCAATGCCAGCTGCCAAGATCGACATTTCTTAGTGATTTTTTTTTTCAAATACAGCGTAACCCAAATAAGACAACGTAGTAAGCATATTTTGATGCTCAAAACTTCTCTCAAAGGAACAAGAACAAAACTGTCATAATTACCTTTGTCACAGGTTAGATTTAAAGGTATGTGAACAAAAGATGAGGATGGGGATGACAATTTGGGATTTAACATCAACAAATAAAAGGACATGCAAAAAAACAAAAAATGAATGTCTACCCACCCAACAAAATGAGGCACATCTCACATTTTATTAATGACGTTATTGGTTTCACCAAACAGGTTGGTCAAAGACCTTTCTTTTGTGAAAAAAAAGTTATTTCTCTTACTCAATTAGTGGAAAAGACATGGTCTTTCAAAGACGGGAAGGATGTAATCCTAGTCTGAGAAAACAGCATGAAAGCTTCAGTTAGAGATAGGCCAAAACTGCAAAGTGAAATGATCTTTCGAAGACAGGAAGGATGTGAAACACCATTAAAGTTTCAGCTTAAATAGAGGCCAAAACTGCACAATGACCAGGGCAATATATTGATGTAACACCTGTTTTATAAAGCACACTGGTCATATCTCCTTCAGGAAATGACATTATGAAAAAAATTAAACTCCAGTATAGTGACTTCATAGAAAATATTTTGACCATACCCATGAAATTTGACCATGTGACACACGCCATGATAGCTCCATTTTTGTCAAAATTATCTGTGGTGACTTGAGTCAAAAGTCAATTTTAAGGCACCTTCCCATATTGTACAACATTTTTAGTTTAAAATAAAACTTGTGAATAGATTAAACTTTTTAAATGTACTCAAATTCCATACATTTGACCTGATGATGCCCTTTAAAAACTCTTGTCGATTTCGATGGTGTCAAAAAGTGCCTCATTTTGTCAGGCATTTTGAACATAAAAGTACATTTTAATATCTTTACATTTTAATGTAAAGCCAGATGACATATTATTAACATTGCTTTAGTTTTTTTCAAAGGTTACATGTTTAACGTTATGGAAATAAAGCAAACTCGACTGAGAAATGGGGGTTTTAAATCAACAAAGAAATTAAGGAAATGCTGAAAAACATGGGTACAATTTCAATGAAACAATGAAACGACTTATTGAGTCCAGGCCACAAAGTGCCTTACCTATATCACAGATTACATACTGGAAGTTATGTAAATCAAAACAAATTTAACTGAAAAATGGTGATTTTAAATCTGCAGAGTAATTTGGAAATAGAAAAAAATATGCACACTTTCAATACTATTTCTTTCTGATTTCAGTACTAAATAGTGCAATGGAAGATTGGAGAGTAATGTCTCTTAAGGGTGTACCATACTGTATAAGTATGAGAATATATATATCATTTACGTAAAAATCTTTTACACAATACATAGTTGTCATGGACAACACAAAATGTAATTATTTTTGTTTGCAATTTCAAAGCCTATCTAATCACGTGCTTTTATTTTGAATACAGGCATTCAGAAAATTTTTGAGAATTTATTATGGAGAGAGATCAAACTTGGGGTAAAAATGGTCAGCTCACATATGATTAAAGAGCACTTTATATTAGCATATCATTCTGTGACTTATAATTTTTTTATAATTCACTGAACAAAATATATCATTGCATATAGTATTCATAGCTAAATATGACAAATTGAAAATTGCCATGATACTTTTGTAGGTTTAACAGTACTGATTTCACACAAAAAAAAGAGCATTTCATGAAAAAAAAAAGGTATGGAAAAAATGCACCATCCAGCACGATGGTGTGCAATTTTGCCCAAAAATTCCAATGCACTTCTTGGTGAATAGTTGTGCACCATGTATTCGCAAGATAACCTCTGAGAAGGAGTATGGTATCCTCATAATCGACTACCCCTTTCTTCTCAGTAAATTTAGAAAACAATAACGACATCTATTACAACCGCAGTATATCTGCCATAAATACAAAAAGAAAGAAGTCATAGTTAGTATTTACATAGATAATCAATTAAACAGGCTGTATTGTCTTGTGTATGTATCTATCTTCTAATTACCTGGCCAACACTCTTCCTATGCATGGAAGCTGAACTTAAGACCAGTCATTACACTGATAATAGGACCATGCTATGCAAAACGTAGAACTGATATTCAGGACAATGCTCACTGTCTAGCCAATTTAGGCACTAAGATGACATGTCGTTCAATATTACATACTAAGCTTGGTCCTTTTTTGCTGAGAAAACAGTTCGTATGAGCTTCATTTGTCTATGCTTCAGCTTTCATCATTCTGTAATATGGTGTTAAACATGAGAATTGATGTGTATTGGGAAAAGTGATTTAGTCATTCAGCCTGTTGCCAAATTTTGAGTTTATCTGTTGACTCCTCATGAAATAAACTGCAATGCCTCTTTAAATCAAACATAAATGAACATTGACTGTACTTTCTTTTCATTATATTTTATCCTTAAACAGTAACTGAACATTTCAAAAGATACTCTGATTTTGTCATGCAGATTATAATGTTTGTCATATAAAGAAAACATTTCATGTTGACAAATACCGATATTTTATGGGCAATCAATGATTCAACTTTATGTGTTTTTTGGCGTTTGCAAGTTTGTGAGAGAATCCAGGCATGTATATTATAAGTTGAAGACAAATTAACGTTTTCATAAAGTTTTAAGTCAATGGCAATAAAGCGCACACATTATAGTAAAGTGCCACGCGCTGCAAACACAACCTATCGTGGCATAGAATACATGTACAATAAGTAGCATGGGAAAAAAAGTAGTAATACAGTCCTAAGGAAGGCAGACATGAATCTAAATGACGTCACCTAGGAATCAGTTTGTCATGCATTCAAGTCGAACAATCAAGCAAATAAAACAACCAACACAACACAAAGTGCACTATTATGCATCTATGATAAGTAAATATACATGTACATTAACAGCCCAGCCTGGTGTGTGCAGATGGGGCCAAGATGAAAAGAAAGTGTTATTCAATTAACACTTTAACAATGTCAGTATCACAAATCTTATGAAGAGCTACAAGAGGCTGGTGCAATAATTGGTCTTTTGCATTAGAGATCACTTCACTTTCTACACAAATAAGGTACTTTTTTGTGATGAAATTTTGAAATAATGGGCAGCAAGGAAAAAACACAACATTTGGAAATGAGTGCATTGTAACCTTTCCACATACTTATGTGCTATCAATCGATCAACCCCCATCATGTACGTCCGCAAATGTACACATTTTATGACACATCTTCAATGTATGTTCAGAAAATACATAACATGTTTAATTATCTGGTTACTGCATCATAGGCTATGGTGTGGTCAAACATGCAGCATTAAAAATGACAAGCAAGCTAACTAGTGGATATAAAGCAAACATTTCCTACTTTCAAAAATATGTATTTAGACCGAAGTTCCATCTGCCTGTTACTGTATGCATAATCCTTGCGCTGATTAAAATATTGCATTAACCACAATGAACACCACTAATGTTTTGGGAGTTTCCTGTGGTTACCACAGTGTGTTACCACTAACATAAGGATTATGCATACGGTCATGACCACTAGAGTTCACTTACCGGGAAGAGGGGAGGTCCAAATATAGTGCCGCAAGGCACATATATGCAAACACACGCAAAGAAAAAGATAGTCAGACATGCAGCTGACTTGAACCATTCAAATCAGGTGTATCATAACCAACTATATCAAATGTAACAATATGCATGTATACTATCTCTAATATTATAGTTGAATCATGAGGTGGAAGTGAGGGGGGTCCATCTGTAATATTTCAGGTATGAAGATGCCAATAGCACCTGGCATAAACATAATGCAATTTTAAATTGTCCGCATAAATTCAGAAAACTGGCCATGGGGAGGGGGGAAAGGGGTTGGATTTGAATTTCAAAGGCTTAGAAAGGTGCAAATACATATGTAGACTTAGAATAGGTGAAGTTCAGTCATTCAAGTATAAAATTTGTGGTTGTTACTAGGTGGGTAAGGTTACCCTGTTTACTGAGTGAAAAGGTTCTCAAAATCTTACTGGTTCAGGGGCATTTTTCTTCGTGTCAAAATTTACAGGAAAAGCTTAACAACATGTTTGAAAAGTATTTTGGCTTAGGACCCCTGGATAAATTAATGAGAAGTGTAAAACCTTATATGGCCAACAGTGAAAAAAACATTGACATCTTCATACCTACTTTTAGACTGGAGGTCCATCTGTAGTTTTATAACTGGACCTGTGACTGTATGCATAATCCTTGCGTTAATTAACATAGTGCCTTAACCACAGTGAACATCATTAATGTTTTGGCTTTTCCCGTGGTTACCGCAGTGCGTTAACTAAAGTAAAGATTATGCATACAGCTACGGCCACTGAAGTTCACTTTTAGGGAAGTGGTGGGATCCAAATATAATGCAACAAGGCACATTTATGCAAACACACACAAAGAAAATGATAGTCAGACATGCAGCTTACATGAAACATTCAAATGAGATCTATCACAACCAAATATATCAAACATAATAACATGCATGTACAGACGAACATATCATTAATTACATTGGCACAACAAATGTAATCATAGAGACTTTCAATAGTGTTTCATTTGCATCATACATAACTGCAAATAAAAGGAGCAAGTACACCCCTTTACTCAAACACTTCTCTCCCTCTAATTCCAACTCTACAGCAAATGAAGTAAAATTACAGACATCAGAAATCCTATATCAGATTTCTTATTTAGCAATATTTCCTTAGTTTGAATTTGTGACAGTAATACAAGTATCAGTGAGAAAAAAATTGCTTATGAAATGATACTGATTTCAAGCTCATGAACAAATTTCAGTGAAAACACCCCAATTAACTCAGAATTTAAAAAAAAAATGATACCAATATCAGTATTCTACTTCTTTCATGGAAAACGCCTTTAAATGTCAGGATGGTGATATAAAACATACTGAATATAATTACATGTCAGAGTTCAAAATTGACTGGAAAACAAGGGCAATGCAAACTGTTCATGTAGATATTCTTGCTGATACAAATACATTTATTATGCTAAAACGTATAAACATGCAAGCAAACACACACACCACAAAATAAAAAGAAGTGCTTTTTGCAGCTAACAGAGATGCATCACATAATCCAATATAAACTTGAAAATTGAACTTACTGGAATCAATTAGTCCATGTAGCAAAATTACACATTTTATGAAGCTTTTCAAATTATTGTGAAGTAACAAAAAATAGGAATTAACAAAAAAAGTACAACCACTTGCTTTTTTCCAATATTTGTGGAAGTCTTGCAGAGTGACTTACAAGGTCACCAATAGTGATCATGTCATCTGTGCTGTGATTTTCATATAAACATTAAATCATTAATGAAGCAAAATTTACTGAATAATTGCGTTACATAATTTCCATTTGACAGACTGTCTTTAGCAAAGACAGTTTTGAGCGTTGGATAATTCAGTAATGATTCAAAATAACAATGTTAGAAGAACAAACACTAACCAAGTCCTTGTTCCCTCTAGTAACCATGGTGACATGCACTAAGCTAAAAGCAAAACAAAGAAAACTGCACGCAAACTGATTGCCTACTATTACTAAACTTTGAGCTCCACTTCATACACCAATGACAAAATAGACTGAGCACACAAAAACAAAATAATAGAAAAAAAAAATCCTTCTCGCATGCTACGGATAAAACTGTTAACGGTTAACATTGTGAATGGCATATCATTGTAAACCAGGAAACATATGAAGAAATAGATAACTAAGGCTAACCCATCGATAAAAGGGGATAGAATGGAATACATGGTTGTTTCGCACAAAGTTGAAAGCAAAGGAAACAAAATTGCACACAAGTGCAGACAGATTTTCTACTATCATCGGTAACCCACATCATGATAAATGACAAAATGACAAAACAGACTAAGCACAATGAAAAAAAAATAATACTACGGAGAAAACTGAGTATCACAAAACATACGCAGAAATAAGCAAGCAGGATTAACCCAATGATACAAAGAGATAGATTAGAATTATTATGTTTGTTTTGCACTCAGTTGAAAGCAAAGGAAACAAAATTGCCTGCAAACACATTATCTACTATCATCGGAAACCCACTTCATACATGAATGACGAAATAGGCTAAATACCCACACACACATAAACCCCACCAACATGCTGCAGAGAAAAACCAGGAACATAAAACATTGAATGGCACACCACTGCAAACAGGCAAACATGCAAAGAAATGGCCGACCAAGACTAACCCTATGATAAAATGGGATATAGCAGAAAACATGCACTATTGCAACATCAAAGCTATGACATCTGATAAGTTCACGAGTTCACTTGGGATAATCTTAAATATGAAACCTACTGCACATAGAACATTTTACTTCACACAATGTACAAGTAAAACAAAAACATGAGGAAACCCATGAACACCACATCAACATGTCGCCATTTTATGCACTACTTCCTGGATAGCATGATATAACAATACGGTTTGATTCCACATATAAATATGAACAATGCAAAATGTGTATAAACATGGACATATAGGACATGCAATAAACCTGACTGGCAAGGGATGGGTACCTGCACAAAACTTTTTTCGTGCCATTACTGATGCTGAGATTGGCTTCATGGCTTGGTAAATGTGATCAAATACTCAGGATAGGCCTGGCTGTCATGAAATATCACTCGAATACCTTCCTCTCTTCCATGAGCATATCCAGAGTCATATGGAATGTCCTTATCTGGCTGCAGTGGCAAGAACTTCATACCCCTCTTGGTCTCTGTTGCCATGCCAACTAGAATTCTTGCCTGGTAGAGTCTCTGTTTGCCTTGGTCGTCCGGTTCTGCAAATTCTTCGGAATATCTTGCGAACTCAGCAAAATAGACTCCTTCTCCATACAAAGTGGCTGGAGAGAAAAAAAAAAGCCAGATCAGCAAATTCAGTCGTAAATAATTGCGATTTATTTTTCAATCTTAAACCTTAAACCTTGGGGCTCGAATTCTGGCCTCATTTTAGAATCCAAAGTTAGAATGTCCATCGCACAAAATCAAACACTGCCTGCAGTTCGCATATTACCCTTCATTCTGTCTTTTCTCTCTTTTTATGCTTACCATACCACTGCAGTAGACTAATAATCGACAATTTAACAACACCCTGCGTTTGATTATTATGCTCATCAAGTCCATTTGGCAAAGTTTAGATCCAGATCATGCGAGTATTTGTGTGACTGTATATTCTTTCAAGATGACTTGATTCCAAAACAACTTGGAGAAATGGCAAGTTTTCATTAAAATGCTCTCCATTTCTCAGCTTGGAATGAATAAAAGCCACTAAGGATCTCTGCTCCATCATTAATTTCTTCCATTTTACCAAGAAACAGTTAAACCAGGTAGACTTAGTATGTTTTTCTCATGGCATGAATTCATAAAAATGCCGCATGCTTCATGTTGGGGGGTGGGGGGGTGGGCGCGCGGTGAAGGGCTAGTCATTTATCTACAAGAAAAAAATGTATTTGAATTTCATGTATGTGTTTGTGTCACATATTGTCACATATTGACAGACTGTTCTTCTGGAGTATAGGTCACATCATATAATATTTTGGATAGTTGATACCTTGTGCTTTTTGCTGTCAGAAATGGGAGAGAAATATGTACAATAACATGTGCGCAGAAGCTCAAGGAAAGATCAGAGCAGAGAAAAATGCCGAGGAAGAGATGCCCCGGCATATTAGATAGGGAAGTTCTGATACGTTGATGCCTGTTAAATGCTTTTCCAGGTTCTTTAATCAAAAAATGAAACTTCAAAAGCGATTTTATCAAAATTTCACTTTCAACTACTAAAAAGCTACCCAGTTCTTTGTTTGTCAATCGATTTGTATGTAATTAAACAACACTCTATGCAATATCATATGTACGCTGATGACACACAGCTATACAGATCAGTTTTACCATGCAATGTTCCAAAACTGTTAGATGATGTTAAGATTTGTATTCAGGACATTAAAGCTTGGATGTCGTCAAACAAGCTAAAAATGAACGATGAAAAGACTGAAATTATGCCATGTGCTACCACTGTCAGAGTAAGTTCCATTGATAAGAATCACATTTACATTGGCAGAGGCAGAATTGATTTTTCTCGTAAGGCTAAAAATTTGGGTGTTTATTTAGATAGTTCATTGACAATGGAAGCTCAACTGAATCATCTTTGTAGACTGTCAAACTTAGAACTTAGACGTATCGGCCAATTGAGAGATGTCCTAGACCTGAATGCGACAAAAACACTTGTGTCAGCATTTATACTGTCACGTTTAGATTATTGTAATTCCCTGTTGGCTGGTTTATCTGATGAAAAATTGAATAGACTCCAAAGAATACAAAACAATGCTGCAAGAATGGTACTTAACAAGTCAAAACAAGAGCATGTAACACCACTGCTCCACGAGCTTCACTGGTTACCTATAAAAGCAAGAATAGAGTATAAATTGGCCGTCCTATGCTATCAGAGTCTATATACTGCTGAATTTCCAACCTACATGAGTGAACACCTGGTTCCATATACACCATCAAAATGTCTGAGATCAAGTAGTACTAACCTCATTTCAGTATCGAGGTCACATCTTAAGAAATATGGAGAGCAAGCATTTACCTCATCAGGACCATCAGTTTGGAACGCTCTACCAAATGAATTAAGATCAACAAATACCATCGAAAGCTTCAAAAGAAAACTCAAAACCTATTTATTTCAAAAATATTGCTGTAATTCCTAGCCATAAGTTCCAGCTCTGTCTGTGTTGAATGATAATGTGAGGTTGAGTTAGTACAAATGATTGTGTATCTGAATTTTTTGGAGAGAATGTGTGAAAGGTAGAAAGTGAGATCTTCAACTTTGTCAAGCGCCTAGAGCTCATTTATGGGGAGTGGGCGCTATATAAATATTCTTTATTATTATTATTATTAATATTATCCTTATGTCACACATGAGGGCTGTACACACTGGATCATTGTTATCTTTTAGTTTTGTAGACTTAACCAAATCTTTAGGGTTTAAAAGCGTAAAAAAAACGTGTCTGCTAAACATCATTTTCAAAATTAAAACCTCTGTACTGTAAGGAAAGATGTGTATGCAACTGTTTACATTGTTTCAGTAAAGTTGACGATCTAAACAGATATTGAAAACAGCCAATAATCCTATTCAAAAATTCAAAATTGCTATGGCCATGGCAACAACAAGTAAAGCTTGATATTCTCTACAACTTTTCTGCTAATTAAAGCATGCCAAAATAGGAAATTATGATTAGCAAAAAAGGCTGCCTTTAAGCGTTCATTTCATGACCCAGCCCCCCCCCCCCCNTTTCACCCCTTGGAGTGCAAGGAACCCCATGTCCAGCCTCCTGCTGGCTGTGTGACCATTCTTAGAGATAATGACCACTGCACGTGTTTTCTGCCACCTGGTCAGCTGACAGTGGGCAGCAAAATCTGACTGTTGCACCCAGCAGCACTGGACAAAGAGATGCAAATTTATTCTCTTGCAGCATTCAAACATAACGAGCGAATGGTAGAATTAATTTCATCATAGCACCATGAGGATTAATGCAGAGTTTAGACATTGTGATGCATCATGTTTCCTATATAGCACCTTCTGGTGTACGAGTATTTTTGTGACAGTCCTACTGTTTTCAGCCATATTATTTGACACATCTCCATGACTGCTAACTCCGACAAAAAAGTATCCCTTAGGAGTAATTTTAAAAAGAGACTTTTGAAAAAGAGCTGACATAGTCTTGATCTTTGCTGCGGTTGTTGTTGATAAAACCTTGCATGGCAACAAGCATTCCTTATTATTCTGGTCAATTCAATCATGTACAGAGGTGTTAAGGAGACTATTGAGACGTATAATAGCAAATCAACATTAACGATTTGTATGTTATGACGTTTACAATCACCCCAGATGCTTTACATAACAGGTTTGCTATGTGTCAGAGGTCTTTTGAGCAACAGTGAGATTGTGTATGTGTGAGAAGAGAGAGGGATGCTTTTTATTTAAATATTCCACCTCATGGAACTAATGTCAATTCCCATCAGCCGTGACAAAGGATGTTTTAAAACAATTTTGTTTAAAAATATATATTGAAAAATGCACTTTCCTCTGAACTACCATTTCCATGCAAGTGTGTGGGTGAATCAGAATAATCATCAACATACTTTTATATTATACTATTATACCAATAACACGGTCTTTCAAGTGTCTTTCAACAGGATAAGAGGATTCTGGCTGCCCTAGATAACCCATAGGGTTACATTACGCAAAGTCCAATTTCTTACAGCCACTGTGCATGTGGTGGTCACAAGCTTACGCCAAATACCTTCTAGCCCCACAGCCAAGCTGTCTAAGCAGTGCTCTGCAAACAGGTGATAGTATGTTGGAAGGAATCTTTTAATTCCCATGTGAGCAGCAGATGTGTAAAACAAAATCATGCTGAGGCAATAAAAATGCTTCCATGGTTGAACTTTATGTCTGAATTTGGATGACCAGACCCTTACTTGAAAGCTGAATAATACAATGTTATTGTTATTGTTGTCAGACAGAGGTGTGTGCAGCACTGGGATTTAAGTGACCTCATGGTCTCTGCCATGATCCTTTGCTGTTTGGGCAGGGGAATAACTTTTCATGCAAGGGCCAAATCCCAGTCACTTGAGCCCTTATTGCGCATAAGAACACACACATGTGATAACTGAATGATGCTCTTTTTTCACAAAACTGGATCTGTGTGTACGTAGATAATTCTGGGAAAAAGTACTGGAAGATGAAAACCTAGTTTTAGCGTGTGTGTCTATCTTTATCTTCTGAATCCAGGGCAGTTTAAAACTAATTAAAATAGATTAACTTGAGGAAACAATATCACGATGAGCCATTAAGAATACCTCATAAGAGTAGTCAGTGTTTGTAAAACCGGACTGCAAATCGATACTGCTGTTTTTTGAAACATGTTTGTTGAAGTTGATTGCTTGTCATGTTGTGCAGGATGGCTAGAATTCTATGAAATTTTCAAGGTATTGGTAGCATTAGTGTAGCTAAAGTGTATAAATTTCATATGATTATCTTAAAGTTTTATTTGAAAACAGAGGTTGTTTTTCTTTTTTCTTTGTGTTGTATTTGGTTTTTTTTTGGTCATATTATACTGAAGATTTAGCAGAAAAATAAATGTAAATTCCCTTTTTTTTTATCTCGATAAATTGGAAACTGCCATTATATCACGTGGCTACTTTGTAATTGTAGTGAGTAACACAATTAATTGCATTTTGAAAAGTAAGGAAACAAATTCAGATTTCTTCCGATAATGGACAAGGAAAATAAATGTATGACTAATGCACAATAATGGTCTAAAGAATGACTTACTCTGATATGTATTTAGTGTTCTACTTACCATTCTTGCCGCAGTAGCTGCGGTTAAAACCGGTTTTGTTGATGTTGTCCACAACTTTAGCACCACAGCCATGAAAAACAAGCATTTCATTTTGATGCCCTTTAGGATTTCTTGTCTCTACTTCTCTTCTTTTTGCAGCATACTGTTGATACAGTGATCTGTTCTGTATTCGGTGAATCTTGAGGAATAAAAGAAAAAGTAATCAACCCACATAAAATTAAGTTCACGGTCATGTAGAATGAGGGAAACACAAACAAGGAACTGACAAAATAAGAAGACACATGAGTGAAAAGTACAAAATTTAACTTTCGACTGACTGACGAGCTGACTGACCACTGGAGGTTGCAGGAGCCTAATGGGTCAAAAAAATTGGACTATCCGAGTCGATAGTAGCACAGATTGTGTAGAAATAATCATATAACATGAAACCACACCACAAAAGTGGTGAAATTCAATTTTGAATTTGTAAAAAAATAATTGTTGCAGGCAGTGTTTACCAATGGCGTTAGCCGATTTCATTTGTGTGGGCCTGTGATCTGCAAAAGAAGGCCAAATTTTAAACCCCTTTTCATGTAATTTAAAACTGTGAAAAGTCTAACTGAAGGACCCCCACCGTAAACAGGATATAATTTGAGCACAGTGGTGGCACCAGACCTGCAGACTAGTCTTGGTCATCTCGGAACGTTCCTGTGGTTCGAGAAGAAATTTTTATTAAACGGCTCAAAGAAGCTTTTACAATCTGGTTCCTGCAACCTGGACTGACTAACTGCCTGATGGATTGATCTTTTGGACTTGCTTTGCATTGCATAGACTGGTCGACCTATGAGACGAAATTCAGTGGAGACTGTTTCAAAAGGAAGTGTACATCTTTAATTTTGAGATATGCCCATGGAAGTCAAGACAATTTATCACTGCATGAACTGCACAAAGTTTGTTCGGGGAAAAGTTGGTTGGTATACATTATATTAAATAATGCAACACAATAAAGCAAAACAAAACCTCCCCAACCCTTAAAGAAGAAATCACCTTTTCCAGTGCAGATATATCTTCATTAACAGTTTAAAAATAATAAACTTCATAACTTTTGAAATTATGTAAATTTTTAAATTCCCTACAGAGCAAATTTCACAATGTGATGGTATGTTATATTAGTAACGGATGTTGAAAAAGTTTTTCAAATAATTGTCTTTTTTACCAAAATGGCGAGTATTTTATATGAATGTTAAAAAGTAGTTTTTTCAATTTCCCTCGAGTTAGAGAGAATGCAATAACAGGCTGAGTACGCAGACAACTCAACAGGCATTGATATTTTTCCTTAACCACTTCTTTTAAAGTTAAGATAGTGTTTGTGACCTGGTAATCTCTTCTTAGTCATTAGATTTAGCTCAAGGATGACATAATTCTTAGTGTTAGCTTAGACAGGGGTTGTGATCTGGTATTTCAAAATGTCACAACAAAATTAGTAGTCTCGTCAACATAATTTATGGCAACTCTCTCCTGGATAGTGTCAAGATAAACAGATAAGATATAAAGATAAATTAACTGAATGGCAATGAGTAAAAAATGATGCAGTCCTTTAAGTATTAAGAACATCTAGGCAGGAACCTAGTAAGTCTCTTTTGAAATTACTGTACTTCACTGGCTACCAGTCAGCACAAGAATTGATTATAAGATTGCAACTTCTGTTATAAACCATGAGTGGCACTTTGCCTGTATACAATTCAGACTTATTGACCTAGCATAAGTCAACTAGATCACTGCATTCGAACAAAAGTCTGTTGTCTGTAGTGCCAAGATAAACATGAAAAGATTTGGGAAAGAGCTTTCACATTCACAGGACCATCTGGTTGGACAAAACTACCAAAAATATTTGTAATGCAAACAAATCTAAAAAGGTTTAAGAAAATGTTGAAGAAACACTTATTTAAATATTATTTTGTTCAATTTTTGCAGCCTGTTAAATGAAATCTCTACATATTCATCTCAACAAAATTATTGTACTGTGTGCATGAACAGTAGATGCTTGGATGTTTAGGATGTCTTTTTTTTCTGTAAAATGCTCACAGCCTGTTTGGGATGAGCACTCTTCAAATACAAGTTGTTTTATTATTGTTGTTATTTTTATTACTATTAGTAAAGTAAAGGTGGAGGAATTATCACAACCTATATTAATACTATATGCAGTGACGGACCATGAAAACCTTCATGAATGGCTTATCTGATAGGACTATTTAAGAATAGCCCTAAGGTATGCATTATTTTGTTACTTCAAGGAATTTTCTTTTCAAGCACGTACCTGCACTACTGTTCCTTCGCCACCATTCTCCAAATAGTTATCCTTCACTTTTTTGTATTCTTCCAAGTCTGCCTCCAGAGGTATGGATTTCATAAACTCTGTCTCAGTCATGGGAGCCCAGTGATCAGGGAGTGGCTCACCACCTGAATGCATATATATAAGCATTCATACTTATTAGCCCTTTCAGAAAAAAAAAAAAAAGGTGAAAAACCGCCCTTTAATTAAATGTGCAGCTGGTGTCTGCCAATATATACCCAAGTATCCATGTTATGAAGTACCAAAATCACACTACTGATGTTACGCCAATAACTCAGCATAATCATAATCATGATAATTAATTCATATAGTGACAAAATCCACTTAGAAGAGTACCGTAAGGCGCTTTACATAATGACACTGAATGCTGATGAAAATAAAATGTAAAAACGCACAACCACATACCCGTCAGATCCATCCAGTACAGAAAAATATCACCACTCATAGTATAAGTGTAGACTACATGTATTCCCATAAAAAAAAAAATGCTTTGAGACAGTTTCAAAACTGAGCAATGTTAGTTCTTAGATTGTTCCAGTTTGGGGTAACAGAGTGAAAAGGCCTCTCGCATATTGCTGTTCTAGACTGGAATACATGAAGTTGGTTGGCACTTGAAGATCTGAGATAGCATGATGGAACATATTTGCTTAGTAATTTACAAAGGTACATAGGTGTACTTCCATTCAGGCATTTGCATGTAATATAAGAATTTTAAATTCAATTCTCTCTTTGAAAGGTAACCAGTGTAGCGTCCTTAAAATAGGCTGGGCATGTTCTGAAGCTTTTGACAATGTAAATAATCGGATAGCCTTATTTTGAAGTTTTTGAAGCTTTGCAAGAGTAGAATATGGAGTGCCAACTAGAAATGAGTTAGAGTAATCAAAGTGGCTCATTATGAGTCCATGTACAAGTAGTATTTTTATCAAGAAATTTTCTGATTTTACCAATGTTCCTCAGCTGGTAATGAATGGTTGGTCTGACAAATCTTTATGACATGTAATTTCACTGGAAAATCATAGTCAAAATAAAAACCTAAATTTCTTATATGACCACTATAATCAACTGAGATAATGGATTCACCAAGACTCAGTTAGCCAAAAGATATATTTCCTCCTTGATGGTTGGTACCTAAGAGAATAACTTCAGTTTTACTGTCATTCAGTTTTAGCTTACTGGCAAACATCCAGTCCTTGATATTCTGGGGACAGTTGTTAATAGTCTCAGCAGTCCGATTTCTTTCACCCTGACCGATAGGAATGTACACTTGAGTGTCATCAGCGTACAGGTGGTGGTTTAATCCATGATCTCTGATGATGTCTAACAATGGAGCTGAATATAGTGTGAACAACACAGGCCCTAACATTGAGCCCTACGGAACTCGAGAACAAAGAGGCGCAGGATCTGATGCTACTGTGCCTCTCTCAGATGATATTAAGCTAATCTGAACTGATGCTGCCGCATCAATAGATCTTGATCAATGGTGTCGAAAGCGGTATTCAGGTCCCAAAAAACAAGAGCCACGCACTGCTTTTTGTCTGCATACCTAAGAATGTCATTATGAACACAGGGCAAGGCGGTCTCTGTGCTGTGAGACACTCTGCAGGCTGATTAAAACATTGACATTTTCAGAGAGGAATTCAAGGAATGATGCAACAACTTTTTCGGTAATGTTTGATAGAAAATTCAGATTAGACACAGGTCAATAGTTGTTCATAACATTATGATATTGATTTGATTTTTCAAGCAATGGGTTGATCACTGCTCGCTTTAGAATACCTGGCATATCAAAGACTCTTGTTTACATTGATGTTATTGCTGGAACAACTTCTGTCATGCATTCCTTAAGATACCATGTAGGAATGGCAAACATCTTTTGTTGGGGGTTAGCTGCCAACATTTTTTTAAATTTCATTGGTGTTTGTAGGTGGAATTCACATAGTGCAGATTTACATTCATCTAGCACTATCTTCTCTTCTTCAAGATGTATATCAAACCAATCTCTAATTTTCTGAAGTTTGTTGGTAAAGACGTTAGAAAATTCAGACGCTAGTTGACAAGCATTAGTATGAGATGGTAAGTTAATGGATGACTGTCCATGCTATCTGAGACCATTTACAACTCTCAACAATTCCTTTGAATCACCTTCCTTGCTATTAATGCTCTCTCTCATAGGCTGTTTCTTTGCCTCCTGTATCAATTTGTTCGTATTTGCCATAGCTGCTTTGTAGATCTGTTCGTGCATTTCTATAGTTGCATTCTTCTCCACTTTTTCTCAGCCTTTCTACACTCATATTTCGACAGCATAATGTGTATGTTAGTGTACATTTCTTGCATACTGCTTAATCTTGGAAGTTAATAAAACAAAAACAATAACAGCAAGAAGGNAGAAGGGGGGGGGGGAGGAGGCATGCTATGACATAATATTTCATAATTCACGATGACTTGTTTTAGTGAGCTTTTGCCGAATGAACTAATAATAATATTAGATAATAAATCATAAAACAAACAAGTTAGATCCTCTTGTAAAATTAAAACAGTCCATGTTTGTTCAGACATAAAAAGTCTAATTACTTACTTTCCCATCGATTTCTCCTCTTGAGGTACACAATTTTGCCAGAGAACTGACCTATTGCAGCCATGGTGTTGAAATCAACAGTACATTCTTCATCATCTATTTCAATTCGTGTTCCCTTGTTCTTCCCTTTGTAATCAGCCTCAAGCCTGAGATTGATTCTAGAAAAGTACAGCATAATAAAATATTGTGACTGTGCTGCTGATGATTCTACAACTGATTCTACAGAATGTGTTGCAATTCTGTAACCTTCATATTTCACCTTTCTGAATCGACCAGCCAGGACAAGCAATCACCCTATTTACCATGGTCTCAGAGTGAGGCTTTAAAGTATGAATGACTGAGAAACGCCCATTGTTATGGATAATAACATGTTGTGATTGGAAAACAGAGCTGTGAAGTAGATAGGCACAACCATACTTCAGCAACTTGGAGGCCTTGTCTGGTCTAGTTTAAACATGTGAGATGTTTTTTTCTTCTCTTTAATGGAAAGGTCATTTAAAAAATTATGGAAAGGTCAGTTAGTGGCTTCCAAAATAGGCTTATCTAACAAAGAAGATGTCATAAAGAAAGGTAGAGGAGAAAAGCATTGCAGAAAGATTTAGACTAAGGGTTACATGTTAGATTGATGTGAATTTGACTGTTTGCTTGTTTGTAAATAAAATAATTCAAAATCTTGCCTTAGATTTGTTTGAACATAGAGAAAGAATAGTGACTTGGTTAGAGTAAACATATTTGGTACTTGACAATGGACATGAACGTATTTCACAATCAGTATATTAAAACTGTTCAACAAGATAGCTCAAAATATTATGATACGAGAGTTTGTCAAATTTAGGGCAAATCAGGTGGAGAAACTTGCAAAAGTTTTATGGCAAAATGATTTTTTTTTTTTTATGTGAAGTTAGACTGACATCTTGGTTGTCCTGACAAAGCATGTTGGACCTCAATTTTTTTAGATTGTTGGTGCAGAGTCACTTGAATTTCATCACCAGCATTGAAAATTTAATCCTGTAACAATATTATAAACAGACCCCATGAAGTAAATATCAAACTTACTGTTAGAAAACTGTTATGCCTTGTAGATAGGCTCACAGAAACAACTAAAACATTTTTTTAAATTATGTTTGCAGAAATCTGAGGGGAATTTATGTAACAAGCGTTAAAAAAAATGTCCCAACCTTACATTTCTCATTACGGATTTTTTAACTTACAATATTTTATAGCTATTTAACAACGTCTACACAAATGTATGGGGCAGTGACATGAATCATAAATACCCTGTAAAGATACCTATAGTAATAAGAACATAATCTAGCATTACTTGCTTTGCTACAGGCATAAAATGTTACAGGAATGAGTGACAAGTTCCAAGAGCGAGGGATGCTCACTGGGTGTAATCTAGAAATTTTTTTTGTTGGTTTGTTTTTTAACAAACGCACAACCTGGGTAGAAAATTAACAAGATAGTTACTTGAAACTTGCCCCAATTATTAAAATGCGTTCCTGTCAATGAATATTTTCACTCTTGTATCATCCCGTAAATAGTGATTGTTAAAGGAGAGCATGTTACAGGAGCAAATATCACCACACTAGTTTCAACAGATTTAGACACATCCAGATTCCAGCTGAAGCTGGCCAACTTTTCTTCAGAGACTATGCATATGAGGCCAAAAGATAGGTGCAAGAAGATCACCGCAGCAACTAATAACAAACAAGATAAAAGTGTTACAGGAGTGAGCCTTGTGATTTCCTTTCTATTTCAGAATGAGTGAAGTCAGTTCTATTGAATGTCAGCCATGTTGTAGCAAGATATGGGCACTATTTAGAACTAAGGTAATATAATCTGCTGTAAAGTCAACTCTTGCCCTAACAATTCAGGGACAGACATACATTTCAAAACGCTCCAAAGGAAATGCACCTGCATGCATACAAATACTACAAAAACGTGCAATAAATTTTATTTTCAAAGTAAACATCCTTTAAATCTCTTAAAAATCATGATTTCTTGCACGCTTGCCATATACACTTTGTATGTGGTGCTGTGTTGAAGCTCCTGAAGTGAATGTAGATGTTGTATCTGCTACCGGATACAATCTAATAGTACACAATGTAACAGTCTGAGATGCTGCCCCAGCAGGGGTTAAGTGCAATTTGTTGAATGCTCAGTAGGAGGGAGAAAACCCCTGGAACAGGACTTGATTTGGAATATTGCCCTAACATTATTCAAATAGTGGCATTTTCCAAGCAATCCAAAAACAAAAGTAAAAAATATTCTGGGCTCTTCAAGACACAAAGCAGTAGTAAAAATGGGGCAGGCAGGAATCATCAGGGCTGACAGAGATCTATTTAATCCGCTTTTGGGTGCTGCAGGCAGTGGCAGGAAGGTCAGCTTGGCCAAACTCTTACAGCAGGCAAAATTAGCAACATTCATATTGTCAGCAGGTCTAATGATTCTTGTAAGAAAGATGAGAGCATGCGCATTTCTTTTTGATCATGGCTGAGTTTCTGAGTGTCAAACTCCGAAAGAATGAACGTCCTTAAGAAACTGAAATGACAAAGGTTTGCACTATCATTGTTGACATAACTCTTGTAGGAAGTGTTAGGAAATGGACATTTACGCGCACCTTTTGAGAACTATGCAGATCATTTTGCCAAAACAGTGTCTGCTAACTTGAAAACAACAAAACTCAGCATGAGTGGATAATATCTTTGAGCAGCCCTTGGGCAAATCAAGAGATGCTTGTACAGTATAGGTAAGTAAATAGTCAGCATTTGTACATCCCATTTGAAGAAGGGTCGAATGCAGAGATGTGCCAATTTTCTGTCCCAACACTCAATTCACAAAGCAAAATTAGACCCTGGATCAAATCTTGAAGTATTCAAACCAGGGCGATTCAAGGATATATGCAAATTTCCCATGTAGTTTAGAAAAGTGTGATACTACATTTCATTTCTTTCAACCAGTAGGGAGAGATATGGATTTTGTTAGATATAAGAACCTGCCCAAAATTCTTGCTTGTGCTTATAATTTGCCCAGAAATTGGATAAGAACTCAAAACCTTCACACACACACACACACATGCACANTATATATATTGTATATATATTACTAAATTACATTTAGTCATTGACATATCTTGTCTCTTTCTCTCTGTCTCACTCTCTCTCTCTCGCTCTCCCACTAACTTTCTCTCTCATTATCTTACACACACTCTCTCTCTCTCTCACTCACTCACTCTTCCCTTCTAATGTTAACATTTACAACTTCCACAACATCCCAATTGAACAGAAACATAATTTTTGTAACATTTTATGCAACAGAAAATTAACATCCTCCCCACCTCACTGCCAGAAAGGGGGAACTAACACTTGTGCAACTTAAGCTGTTCGTATTACAAACCTCCCGTCATCATGTCCTAAACTCCGTACCTTCAAGTGCATATATTATCTAACTGCAGCTGCAATAGAGATACCTGCACTGTCATGCTCTGATGTTTCTAGATATTACTGTAGAATTGGCTTGAGTTTGCAAACTCATTCAGACTTTATACTGAAATTAGTAGGTTTAGTTTGCTTAGCTGTTATTCATTCATGATTTTTACCCTTGTTGTTGTTGTGATTATTGTTGTTTTGTGATTTGCATGGTTCTTAGGTTTTGGCCCATTCCATGTTACATGTGTCACCATTCAGTCACTACTTTCACATATGTATCACTGTTCCAACGAAAATATGTGCAAGCTGGAAATTAAATAACATGTGAAATACATAACTGAACATCATGTTTACAAAAACTAATCTCTAATTTTTTTCTGACAAACTTCATCTGTCTTCTTATTGAGGTTTTCTTGCTGCTACGTGTGTCATATGCGCACAATCAACAAAAGAAGACCTGTGGTTTCATAATGCAATTTCCTGTGATTTGTTCAGTACCTGATCACTGATGCTTTAACATAACCGGAGGGAGATGTGAAGGTAATAAAAAGTTCTATCATAATATCAACTCATGGCTCTTTTTTGTGACATGGGCTAAAATGTAGCGTTATGAATGTCACCTTTGTTTCATTATGTGTGTCGCACTTCAGTTTCCACTGGATGTAATTTCATCCAGGTGCATAAACTTACAAGTCCTCTTTCAGACTTAATTAACTCATGCGGCGATGATCGGGCCTTATACAACCTAGGGGGATCTTCAAATAGGTGTAATTCTGTTGAAAATCACTTCTTGGATCTGAAATTTTGTGATTTCCTAAAAATCATTTTCCTCATTATCTACAAAAAATGCAATCAATTCCACTCATAAGTTAATGAGTGGCCACAATCCCCCCTTATTGGTGGTCGGGTCATATAAGACCTGACCACCTGTAAGAGCCATTGGTGGTTGGGATTTTCTTCTCGATGCTGCTGCTGAAGTCGTTTAATAGCAAATACAGAATATTCCATAACTCTGACTGTTGTGAGACATAGGTGAGGGCTTCCACTATTATTTTTACTTAGGGGTTCTAATATTATTTTGGCTTATTATATGCATTGTTAATGTGCTACTTAACAACATCAGGATTAACTGCTTCTTGTCCTGACAAAGTTTTTGGTCGAAGTTTTGATTCGCATAATGGAGAGTGATGACAGAAGAGAAAACATTTAAACAGTTATTAGGAAATCCATAAATGAAATCGAAGGTGAGGAAAAAAAATCATTTTACGGCCGGGACACAGACTTCGAAGTAGACAAAGATGAGATACTGTAATAGAAGATTTGCCACTTAAAAAGGTATTCGTGAACCAGGAGAAAACCACCATACTTTCAGTATTTTGTTCATTCCTCTAAATGCCATAAGGTTCAGAGATCTGATGGTTTAATTTATGTGTTAGATAAGTGTTGTGTTGTCCTCCAGCAACAAAATTAATATACAGTTGAACCCGCTTAAGCGGGACAGGTGTAAGTGGGACGCCCGCTTAAGTGAGACGAATGCCTGCGGAACGGAATTTTTGCTATTTAAATCTATACACGTGAGCGGGGCGGCAACTCGCTTAAGCGAGACGATTTGGAACCAGATCTCCGTAATATACACGCTGTTTTTGACAGAAATGCTGCAAATTGTCACTATCGTACCGCGTCTCAGTACTTGTTTACCTTTACCCATCAGCTGAAAACCTGAGAAGCCTGAAAAACCTGAGAAAACCTGAAAACCTACAAAGAAGCTTGTACCGATGGTCCTGATTATCCCCCCTTACGTTACGTGAGACATGATCGACACTACCTCCCCACAGCCTTCTGTCAGGCAATTGACCCTTCGACGCACGCATGGACGAATCAGAGTGAACATCCTAGCCGCTGGTCATTAAACCTGCGCAAGCATCAACGAATCAAGATTAAGTAAGCCCCGCCCCCTGTCAGCCACACGTTATCCTTTCTTCAGCTTGGGCAAAGACTGTCACTTATGAGCCTTACCTGCGCTTATTGCACAACACTTGGCCGGGGTGTTGTTCACATAGGCATGACCATCATTTGTGTTGTGTAAAGACTTTTTGACACACGCCGCTCGCGTCGTGCTCTGGCCAGATATGGAGTGAGAAGTGTGACGCTTATCTTTGCCAGTGTTTACGATCATGTAAATTCGATCCCAAATTAGCTTTGATCACTTGAATGGGGGGCGGCAAACATCTCAACTTCAGAGATGTTTGACCTCTCATATTCTCTCCAGTTTTATTTTAACAAGTCTTATTTCTTTCCCTCTGATGTGGACATGTCCTGGTCTTTAAAAGAAATTGTTTTTTTTAATTTTCAAAGGAGAGTGGTGAGAAGGCTTAGGTGCTTCTTTGAAGCCAACCAAAAATGACTAATAATATGCTCTGCAAGTCTACTGAAAATGCAGTTAGACTGCAATAAGTATATTTTAAACAGTACAGATACAATTTAAATCTGACTCCGTTGTCACACCTCACTAGCAACAAGTAATGATTATCCCTTAACTTGAATGAAACGCACAAACGATCTAAGAAATCACTTAATAATGGATAGTCCGCCTAAGCGGGACGCCCGCTTAAGGGGGGCGATTCGTCAGAACGGAGCCATCCCGCTTAAGCGGGTTCCACTGTATAGATCTACTACAAAAAACATAAACCCAGCAAACCTCTCAAACCTCACCCACACAAATAAGGACTGGGGATTTTAAAACCCTCAGATTAATCGAACATAATAAAAGTATTCTAACACTATGTTCGGGCATAAAGTCCCAAGCTCATTTAGGCTACATGCTAACTGTTATCGTATTGATAAGAAGCATTAACTGGTTACCGAGTTGCAGAACTGACATCTTCACACTCTGGGCGGACCCATATCTGCTCAATCCTTGGCAGCAAATGACTTATGGTGTAGATGCCGATAGTGCCATTTGCCCTGTGTGTACCCTCCTGTCCCTTCCTCACTGTAGCCGTTCCTTTTGACCTGGCCCTATTGTAGTCACAAACTCTTATAGTCTGAGGGCCACAGCCTCCTCGATTGATATGTCTGCAGATAGCGGGCGATCTTTCAGTGACTTTACTATATCTGCCCTTAATGTCCCCACCAGAGGGGCATCAGCCGCTAGCCAATCAGTTCTCTCCTTATCATGGATCCCTGCATGTCCAGGGCAATAGACCCTTGTGGTTCCATAAAATCTGAAGGTCAGCAGATAGTCCATCCACTCATGCCGCAACCATCTGTTTAGGACCTAAAGGAGCATGGATTGTGAATCTGTCACAATGATTGCCTTTGCCACAATAGTCTCAGAGAACCACTTCAGAGCCGCAGTGATTGCCTCCACCTCCATTCTCACTTTGGAAGAAATCGTTGATTACTCTCCACTCTACTCGGTGATGACCCTGCCTCTCACTGAGATACCACAACCTGATTTCTTGCCATGCAGCATAGGCCCATCAGTGAACACAATAGCATCGTCTTCTCTCGAGTTATCAGAAATGAGTTGCTCAATTGCCAGGTCGACTCGCCCAGGTAACCACTCCCTGCATTCCCTGCCAGGGATGATGACCACTTTCTGGAAGCAATCATGTGCTATCCAGAGTTGACCTAGTCCTCTCCCTTGGCTAAGTCTTCTGCTGAGGGGACCAGAGCAGTAGTATTTTTCTATTTGTACCATCCATGACATCATCTCTTAAAGCTTGTGCTGTTGATGTCAGCAGTGTTTTCATGCTGTAGATGTCTCTTGTCCTCCACTACTCAAAATTAACCTTGATCTTGGTAAGTGTGTCCAGATTTTATTGACATGAGTCCCAGTTTTTGTCTCATTGTCGCAATAAGGGTTTCTCTAATGCACCCCAAACGATGTGCATACCTTCATTCTGGGTATATTCCAGTCCATCACACTGTGGTGGTGACAGTGCGAGGATTCCAAGGTCATAACTGACCAATGGTACAGAAGAGTGTTGTCGCTATTCCAGATTCACAGCTGTTATTGATTTCAGCACTGCCATACCTTCTTTGCATCTCTGAATTATTCGCTCCTCATGGTGCCTATACAAACAGGTTGCAATCAAAGGTCACCACAGATATTTAATTCTGTTGCATCTTCTATGTTATGTCCCTGGGAGGTGATGACGGGCAAATCAGACAAGACTATATGATTACTTAAAGAGCACCACAACATGCTGACCTTTTGCGGGTTGTTTTGTGAGATGGATTCATCACTCCACTAATCGACAGCTTGCATCGTTTCGTGAATGCTTGTGATAATCTCCTGCCTATCTGGGTCAGTTTTGTATATGAGGATATCGTCTACAAAGGTTAATGTCCTTCCTGGACTATTACATTGAATCCTTGTCACTTTGGCATTATAGATGTGGAATAGCACAGGCGAAAGAAGCTATCCTTGAGGTTATCTTGGACATACATATGTATGAGTTCAGACTCCATATCCCAATAAAATGGGGACTTTTCTCTCCAGCTGGGACCCAGTTTACAAGCCATGTATCCCAGTCCACATATACTGATATTGCAGTCCATCAAGGAGTATATATAAATCTCGATGTCCACTTTTTTGTAAGTATCCCCCAGGTTGATGGTCCTGCCCATGAACTATTAACTGAGAACAAAACATGGGCTTACCTACATTAATTTAAGCTTACAATATGATAAATAATAAGTAATCTTAAGAGTACTCAACCTTCTTCCTCCAAGAAAGGACAAAATAACATCAAACTTTGCTAGTCTGGATGCAGCCATATTTTACCCAATAGGCTAAAGGCTTGAAACAACTACAATGTGTGCTCAGCTTAAAGCTTTGTAGACAACACACTCGGATTTTATAAGACCCGATCGCCATTTCCTCAAAAGAGTTATCGGGTCATATAAGACCCGATCACCGGAGTATGTAACTAAAGTCAATCACCGCCACACGAGTTAAGGAATCAGTTGTAGACACATTTCCTAATTACTGAGAGTTACATCCCCTCGTTTTGAAGAGTTATCTTGTTTGCATGCTCCATCATGGCTGCCTAAAAAAAAAGATGAGTACTGTTTTGGAGATTTATAGACACTAAGTCTAGAAATCTAAGTCTTTCTTGTATGAAAATAAAATAGGATCAGATTTTGTCTTCGAGACCAAAAGCATGGTATTCAGTATTTGTGTTTGTGTACTAGGTGTATCTGTATTATGTGTGCTCCAGTGTATCTTTAAACCATTCCACATGTAACAGAATGGAAAGATGGTGCGCTAGAATTGAAATGTGCACCATTTTAACAGGAAGGAATGGCATTCAACAGAACTTAAGGACCATCCATTTTTGTGTTACCATTGGCTGAAGATGACCACACAAGTCAATTTCACTGAACTGAACTGAATTCTTATTTTAGAGACACAAAGAAATCTAACCTACTTTGCAAGCATAGTGCTGCCCTGCAATTCACTGTATATTCATATAACCAAATTATGATAATACAGTGTTGCTTTCTTGCACGACAGAGTGTAGCAGGAAATAAGCAACAGCAAATTGACCCGCCGCAATGAAAACAACTTACTCATTGTTAAAATCCTCAAAGGTGTCGTTTTTTTGAAACTGCCAGTGGACCTCAGTTTTGATGTTGCGGGTGAGGTTGTGAAAGTCTGCACTCTGGATTTCCTGTTCGATATTGTGAATTTTCTTGATAACCTTTGTGGTGTCTCCGAAGCCCAACATTGTCACCTTGCCATCCAGATTGTTCACCTTTACCTTGAGTAAATTCTTCTTCCCAGCTTTCACGATTGCTTGTATCTGCGATGCAGAGAAAAAAGTTATCAGGAGTAGGAAAAGAACAAGAATCTGTAATGATTCAAGAACAACAAAATAACAACTAAGAAATTAGTATAGATTTCGATCATATTTATTTCAAGCTAAACAACTAAACTGAGCAGCTGAGGAAAAGGAAGAGGGATTATTGAGGTCCAGGGGCTATGTGTAAGAATTGTTTATTTTGTCTCAAAGGCAGCATATTTTGCATACATCGAGAGCATGATATTCCACAACATTATTGATATGGGGCCATGACCATTTTCAAAAATGCTAGGCTACATTTGTTTGACACCTACAGCATTGCAAATGGACCGTCCTTGTATTCTTTGGGCGGTCCTCAGCATAGAAAGTATCTGAGGTATATTTTTTGACTGTGAGTCCCAGTCACAATGAGGAAGAGTGCCCACCTACTAGAGGTTTGTTAGAAATGTAACATCTTTTGTCATCACCAGGGGAATAAGCTCGATAACATGGCAGCAACCATCTAAGGTTTCAAATTTGTTAGTGGAACATCTTATCAACGGCCTTGTGTTGGAGGAAGATGTGGCAGGAATCTGTAGTAGAGTGTATTCTAATGAATGAGGCAAAGATATAAGTATAGCAAACACCACTCGCAAGTCAGTGCATTATTCTGTCTCTAGTCCCAGCCATCTTGGTTTGTTTTGTTTTTTTAATGATACTTCTTTTGCTAAGAAAGGAGTGTGGCTTGCCCTTTCATAATGCTACAGAAGCCAAACAAACACAGCTCAGCGGAACATTTTTTGGCTAGTGCACGTCAGTCACAGGAGGATGAGTGCACGTTTCCAATAGGTTTAGAAATGTGATATCATTTGCAATCACCAGTAGAGAAAGCTTGGCAACATGGCACCAACCATCTGCGGTATTAAATTTGTTAGTAGAATGTCTTCCCAATGGCCTTGTGTTGGGGGAGGATGAGGTAAGAATCAATGGTGATATGTATCCTAATGAAGGAGGCAAAGATATAAGTACAGCAAATACCACTCGCAAGTCAGTGCATATTTTCTTGTTCTTCCTTATTAGTCTTAGCATCTTGACTTGCCTAGTGACTGATATTTCCTTTGCTAAAGATGGCTCCTCTCGTGATGCTGCAGGGACCAAGTACATGCAGCCCTGCTAAAGTCAATATCTTCGCAACTAAACATTGTGGGATAGAACTTTAGGTGTTTACACCCATATTCTCAGGGTCAGTGCAGTCAATAAAGTACTTTACAGCAAGAAAAGTGAAGTCGGTATACTACAGGTTACAGACTTCTAATGAAAATAACAATTTGTCATATGCCTTAGAAAGACAGTAAAAAATCTGTCCTTTGGGCAGATTATGAAGAATGGGCCCAAGATTTGTGAACCTACCTGCGAATTAGTTTGCATTCTCTTCTGATTTTGTAAACTAAACCTGAAGTTTGGGTCATTCACGTCGGTTTCGATGTGGCCTTCTGTGCGGAGCACTTGTCATTAATGAAACTAGTTAGCTTGTTTACACCTTTTGATGTATCGGTTTGTAGCTTGAAAACGAAATGAAAGACCTATATTTTAAACAGCAGTTTTAATAAGCTCATTGAATTCTGCAAACTATTAAAGAAGACTTAAAGATGGTGGAATTTCTTGTAAGTGACAGTCGAGAAAACAGTTTATTGGCTCAAGGAGGGAAATCAGATTAGGCCTCTGTAAACTACAGGATATTATTTTATTATTTGATAAAGAAGCATGAAAATTTGCAAACTTCTAGAGTAGGACCTTACATTACATTTAAGGTGGAACAACACATCTGTTTGTGGTGATAGGGGGCTTTTTCAGGAGACAACTCCGGAACATGACCATTATTACCAGCACCACCATCAGCATCAACTACCACGGCAAGACAAAGCAAATGAAGAGGCAGATCAAGAAAATGACAAGGTGGAAAGTTAATCTAGTAGATGCCATGAATAGTACAATTCCAGACACACAGTTGCCGACAGTAACTCCCATCCCCAGCCATAGGGACTCTTATCCTGACTTTTGACATTTTTACTCTATAACATGACAATGATAAATTTCACTCTTATGTTTACTGTGACCTATCAGAAGACATCAAGGCGAAGTTTATGGATGAGTCAAGGAACATCTCTTTTAAGAGCTGCGTTTTGGACTGTTTTGATGGAAACAAAAACCTGATTTGTCAGACTGCTGACATTGTCCTGAAATGTGACCTTATCAACTGTAAAATGCATGGCTGGTTTGCCACAGAGGCAGCACACAGGCTTTATGAATTCATGAGACTTCGACACTTAAAAAACTTAGAAACCATAAACCCGATGACATGTGGGAGGAAGCCTCACTAGCTGCAATCTGTATTACATATTATAATTATATTAGGACTCGTGAGAACAATGATTTGACGTTCCAATTATACCTGCTGGTTGGTGATATATCTATAAATCTTTCAATACACAGTTAACTGTTCCCTTGCATGCTGAATGTTTCATACCAACCACTGTGTAGTTCTCCTCTCCATCTCTCTCGTTCCTCTTCCCAACTATCGTTATTTTTCTATGCCTTCTGCCCCTACTTTTCATTTTCTATTTTTCTGTTTTTTCTTTATTATTCTGTTTACGGGATCATAACGATAAATGTACAAGTTCTGTTGTTTATGTTTTTTTTCACTGATATACCATGCATAGTCTCAGTTTGTATTGCAGAGTGCCTTACCTATCCCACCCATCCCATTCATCATGCCGTTGAATGTGCAGTGTAGTGTACTCCTTTGTTTCTTATCGTGCTGAGAACTATAAATACTGCAGATGGTTTCTGTTTACAGTGGCCAGCTAGATTTATGCACGGTAGTTCCTACATCATATTAAAGTCAGCAGATATGAAGTTTAGGTACATGTTTGCAGTCAGAGTCAAAACGGAGGAGGAGAAAATGTGGGCATGGACAGTAGCAAGATAAGTTGTTGCACGGTACTATATCATATCATTGTATACTGTCTTGAAGGTTATTATTTTTGTTACTGACGTATGATGGAAAAAAACATAAAGGTGCAAAGGATATTTACAGCATCTTAAAGTTGCTCATCATCGAATATGATATCATCTATTTTCATCACTATAACCATTGATTATTCTTATTATTTCAACGTTGCTCAGCCTGTTATTGTATACTGCCTGAAAATAAAAGTCTTTAAATAAAGAAAAATGATAACTTATTCTGGGTTTTTGTAATTAACTACAAGGTTGTTATCTTTAAAAAAAAAAATACCCTAGAACATAAAAAAAGTGTTTACTTATGATGCAATTACAGGCACTTGGATTAACAAATAGCTTACTTGATAACAGAACTCCAAGTAATATTGAGGGAGCTTGTTATCAGCACAGACTTTCCAGCTTAAGTTAATGCAGTCAACAAATCTTTCAAATAATAATATATGCTTTCAAGCTGACAGTCTAAAGAGTAACATAACTTACATGGTCCTTTGTAAATTTTTTGACAGTGTCATTCCTGTGGTAAGTATCCTTGTATCTGATGGCGCACTGTTCTAACAAAGTTTGCATAGCTGGTTGGATTTCCTCCTTTCTGTGATAGAAGAATGTCACAGTTGCTCTGTCAGAGAGGCGGCTGTCACTTTCTGAATCTGAAAATGCAGGGACAATGCAAGTGGCACAATATTTCACGAAGTACGAACCTTTGAAGTACTAGTCTACGTCTCACAAAAATAAAAGCACTTATCAGATTACACAGTGGGTCCAAATTTTTGGAAGGCGATTTTTTACTTATATGACCCGATCATCACTGGTGGCTCTAAATGGTGATTGGGTCTTATATTACCTGATTACCAACAG